>CAJNOL010003542.1:6266-21827 GCA_905250125.1 Rotaria sordida
TTGAATACTTGAATAGTTGAATACTTGAATAGTTGAATAGTTGAATAGTTGAATACTTGAATAGTTGAATAGCTGAATGCTTGAATAGTTGAATACTTTAATAGTTGAATGCTTGAATAGTTGAATGCTTGAATAGTTGAATACTTGAATAGTTGAATGCTTGAATTCAAGTTTCAAGTATTACATATATGGGTGTGAGTGAGTGTGAATGTGGATGTGGATGGGTGTGAGGTAGGGTGTGGATGTGGATGTGGATGTGGGTGTGGTGTGGGTGGGTGGGTTTGGGTGTGGAGGTGCGTTGGGGAGGGGGGGGGTGTAGGTATGGACGTGACCATACTTGAAATCAACACTCACACCCACACCCACTCCAAGGCCTCATACCCACAGCCACACCCCACACCCACACCAACACCCATACTCGCTCACACACCTCCCAGCCACAGCTACACCCCACATCCACACCCACACCCACACCCCAAAATGTCGTTCCCCAAATCGCAGTAGTTCACTTAAAGTCTATGTGATAAAATTACGTTTTAATTTAGATCCTATGTTCGGAATAAAAATTGAGTAACTTTCGACCGTAAAACAAACCAAATGCTGTCAAATACCACTCATTTTGATCCACTTTTTAGTTGAAAATTTACATAAAATATTGTTCTACATTTTATCTTATAATATAGATCTCTCGAGCACGATGAGAGATACACGGCTGAAATTTTAACTACATGTGTGACTCTGACAACTGTACCGACGGGAAAATTTTCAGCGAAAACGGATGAGTGGTTCGAAGATTATTAGCATCTAAATTTTCAAAAAGTTGTTCTATGCACAGTGAGTCAAGCTCGAATTTTTAGAAAATAACTGATTTTTTACCGACAAACGAAAGTCATTCAGAAGAACTTTTTTAGTCATTTTGTTCACATTTCAACGGGTGTGGGTGTAGGTTTGGAATGAGGGTGTTGATGTGGGTCTTGTATTCACCCACATCCACACCCACACCCACACCCACACCCACACCCACACCCACACCCACACCCACACGCACACCCACAACCACATCCACACCCACACCCACACCCACACCCACACCCACACCCACACCCGCCACCCACAACCTCAATTGCTAGTCCAAGAGGGAAATAGTTCATTCGGGCACTCCAATCCATTTCTAGCCATTCTGATCCATTTCG
Organism: Rotaria sordida; assembly: GCA_905250125.1. Lineage (NCBI taxonomy): Eukaryota > Metazoa > Rotifera > Eurotatoria > Philodinida > Philodinidae > Rotaria > Rotaria sordida. The sequence goes on from CAJNOL010003542.1 coordinate 7,460, forward strand.
ATCCATTCCTAGCCATTCCGTGGCATTTCGAGTCATTCGAATGGCTCGAAATGAGTTTCTTTCCGCTGCGTCAACTTCTCTTCCATTATGCAAGTGCGTCCAACAGTTGGTGTGGTCATGGGTGTTTTTCCCCTTATCTGTCTTTTTGCACCAACAACATTGAGTGTTACGTCAATAGGAACCCATTATTTTACTCCATCATTCGAATGAAATAAAAAAAAAAGCATTGCAATCCTTTGCATTAAATACACGATGCAAAAGTCGTGTGTCGATCCGGGTCTAGATAGGAGGGTTTGTGTATGTGGATGCAGGCGTAGTTATGAGAGATGAGCGAGGGTGTTGTTAAGTGTAGGCATGCGTGGGTTTGGATATCTGTGGGTGGGTGTGGGTGCAGGTATGGATCTTCTTTTCAACAGAACCAACACCACACCAACACCCAGCTTCCTATATGATTCCATCTTTCGAGATTACCATTTGCATTTACTGATAAATAAGGGTTGCTCTGGCAGGTTAGTGTTACTACCAACCCGCACGTTTTCGTCATCGCAATATGTATTTTATCAGAATTGATTATTTACCTCTTGGTAATTTGTAATAAGCAACTCTTACCGTGCACGTGCAGCGCACGACATCTGTGTTTTCTTTGCACATTATATTTTTCTTTTTGCTCTGCGTACTGAGTAATGTGTAAGTACGAGACCAATGTCGAGCTTTCATTTGACTAAAATAGTTAGCGCTTCTCGGTCTTTTCGGCTAAGATCAAAGTGTAGCAGGTGCTCTCGTCGGTTTGAAAGCCGGCGCTGGTCCCATTGGGATCAGACTCTTTCAAGCGGATTTTTGGGCATCGGCTGAGATTACCCGAGTTCACTTGGATTCGTACCATGGATCGTCTCGACACTGCAGTGCCATCGAGTTCGGTTCACTTCCGTTTCCTTCGGGAATCGGGAACCCATTTATCATTACAAACTAATATGAAAACATTCTTTCTCTTTAATGTTTCTGAGGCAGACATATATCATTATTGTGACTATGAAATAGTTTTGATATGATTAGTCATGTGTAGGTTGTTATCATCATGCGTTTGTGATATTCAATAGGATGAGAAACGTGCAACGTGAGAAATAAGAAAAACGAGAAAAAAAACATATGATGGTTCAGTGGTTCTTCATTGGATAGAACTCTTCAACAATAAATAGTAAATAAAACATAGTAGTACTAATCAGTAGAAAAGCATATCAAGAACAGTTGAATTGAAGAAGAGCTGGATCGTGTCTATAACTGATATAAACAAATGATATATGCTTTTAGTTTCGTTTTTACCTCTTGATGAGAAATCTTTGTATCACTTGAAATTCAAGCTTATACGAGTGAGGGTCGATATTTGTATACTCCTATAACACGCAATAGTTTATTGTTCACATATGTTAGTACATATTACATTTTAATTACTTTCAATTAATTGTTGCAATATGATAACAAAAAGAAAACGACTAGTAATAGTACAACGATTTCATTTCATCACATGATGAAACTTTTATCAGAAATATGACATCAATCGACAAAAGTCTCGTAAACTATGTCAAACGGCCAATAATCGAAGCATCATATGTTGACTCAGTCTTGCTAGGAGAAATATTTTGTATGACAGTGTTTTCATGAATATATTTCTAATTCCATTCTATGTTTCATTTATTTTCTAAGCATCTTTTATAATAAAAGATATTATGCTACGTGCTTTATTTTATTCTATATTCACATTCAATTGAAAATTAAATATTTCGATTAAGAAAGTATACTTGAAACAGTATTTTAATTTCTTATTTGTGTTTCTTAAGTAATTCTATCGACATAAGACAACTCAATTGATGTTCTTATCGTTGATAGGTTATTTTCAAGCAGAGCCGTATCATCTAAATTAATGAACGTAATCGAAAATAAAAGTCACAATATCTTTCTCGATTAAAAGTTCGACAAGTGTAAAGTAAGAATCATTTAGACTATCGTACCATGTCAGATGATCATCAATATTTGTGCAAGATGATACTTAACAGATAGACATAGAATATACTCGAACAATACCTATTCTAAAATTCTTTTTGCTTATTTAAAAGTATTTGTAATGATAGATATGTGCACTGATAAAGAGCGATAATATATGAAATATTCATTGCAGTATTAATGATTTCTTATTCATAATATACAAGTAGCTGCAAAACACCTTACCATGGTTTTCTTATCGTTGTTTCAATGATATAAACTTTCACTATATTTTAGAATTCCTCACATTTTCTGAGAAAACATTTTTGTGAAACAGCCGGACATCTCAGTGACTGACAGCTATCGATTGTCTCCGCATTGAAATGTCTATCCATGTTGAATGTATATTGACGAATTCTCTCAATTAATCTTCTGCCCAAGTGTTATTTGCTCGACCTCTATTGCCTACCCACAAAGACTCAACACGTGCATCTTACTAGAGCAGCGAGCTCAACAGTATTTCTTTCAATAACGTACTAAACAAAGCACACCGAGAAAAAATTTCATCTTCAAACATATCATTGACAATATCATATTTTTGCATAATGCAGTTTATAACTAAAAAAAAACAAAATTTTCAGGGTGTGGGTGTGTATGATCGAAGAATAAAACCCCACACCCACACCCACACCCACACCCATACCCTTATTCTTTATCTTATTGTAGCATGTTGCTCTGGCAGGTTAATGTTGTCACCAACCCGCGCATTTTCGTCATCGCAACGTGTATTTTTTTTACAAAGCGAAATGTAATAATTTATTCGTTTAACATTTTTTTCTTGTATATCAATATGAACCAAGGTTAATCTTCATTGTGACCAAAGTAATCTCTTTTTAACAATATTAAGTGCACCTGCAAAAAAATCAACAAGCAAAGTCACTATAATTAATTTTTCAAATTTAGCTTTTCGTTCATATTGATTAATAAGATCACGAGTTGTATCGATTAAATGTTCACTAAGAATATATTTATCGATTGTTTTTGATACTGTTAATGATGAAATAGTGATAACATCTAGTATTTGGATACCAAGTAATTCAGCATCTTTTAATATTTTTTGTGCTTCTAACATTAAATCTGTATTACGATTCGCTTCTTGCATATAATCTCTTGGTAAGTTGTAATAAGCAAATTTTCTTGTCAGTATGCAGAGCATGACATTTTTCCTGTTCTTACACATTTCATTTTTGCCTTCTGCCTTTCTTACATAGTATGTGTAAAGACAAAATAGGTGTCATGCGCCGGACATCAATGAGAAAAAGTTGCTTATTACAAATTACCAAGAGGTAAATGATCAACTCTGATCAAATACATGTTGCGATGACGAAATTGTGTGGGTTGGTGGCAATACTAACCTGCCAGAGTAACATTCTTTTAATAATATAAAGAAAGAAAAAGGGATATTTAACTTTTATTAAGTTATTTTGGTAGAGGATTAGTACATCTATGGCATTGTTCCTTCACAGAAATCGGTTTATGTTGCATAAGCACGTATGAATGGATAGTTTGTCAAAGTTTAGAACATTTTCTGGAACAAATGATGAACTGAAACGAACTCGAATGCTTGAATTGAGTGAAAATGTATCTGTGAGGTTTGAATGAAGAAACTACGAGTAGAAAAAAAATTTGTTTCTTGAGAGAAATGATCGGATACTGCCACAAGACCTTTTTTCAATCGGACAACTTCGGTTTTTCATATGTGCGGATGATATGATAATTATGAGAAGATTAGGCTCTGATGCATGATTTCGTTTTGATAATTAAAAATTTTGCTGTGACAAGTTAATATTAACCCCCCCCCCCCCCCACAGAATAGAAGCCCACTGGGTTTCTAATTTGTTCTGGAAATTATAAGTTTGGACATGGGCTTTTATTACGATAAACTTTTTTCATGCTGCAGCTAAGATTTAATTGACTTACAGGCACAAAAAGTCTTAAAAATTTACAAATCGAAATTATCAAGTTGTTTGACAACTTTCAGAATGCCTATCATAGTTTCTTAGGAACTAAGAAGTGGTTACTAATTCTTTATCGAATGTACATTATCAAATCGGCAAAGTAGTGCGCTATTTACATGACGTTTTACATTCACATACTCATCTATCCTCAGCATTCCGTGGATCTTGCTATGGATGCGAAAAACCGTGTTGAACATTATATGTTGGTATTGCGCATATCGAGTTTTGAAAGAACTTAAAAGAGATTTCTACTAGACACACATCAATATAGTTCTGCTAGGCGACTTCATTATGGTAACTTATGCACAGTTCAGATACGAAACGAGATATATTTTAATTGTCACCTCAAAAATATAAAATAAGCCTGTGACTACATAACAAAGGCCTTCCACTCCTTGAGAGATAGGTAGTTCAAATTTAATAAACGTTATAACAATTCATATTATATTATCTCACACTGACATTTGTTTTTAAATCTAATAAGTTATTGCGTAATTCGCATTGTTCATAAGTTAGCTTTCTCAAAACTCTCATCCTTCAATAAAACATTTGCTCATATTGCTGCTTAGCGAATAAAAAATCTCAACATTTCGTTTCTGAGTTATACATAACCTTGTAAGAGGAAGAACCCTAACAGAACGATATTATTTTTGGTAGAAATAAAAAACGCCGAAAGTAAAAAATATCGAAAGTGGTATTAATGCAGCTTCAGCACACCCGGTCAGCGACGCCGCGTGAATAATCTGCAGAAGGATCTATGTCCTGCATTTGCATATGATTAGTGTGTGCTAAACGGGCATTAATAATGCTTTCGATATTTTTTCTTTCGACGTTTTTATTTCTACCAAGTTCATACATATCGTAATTTCTATTCAATAGTTCTTAGACAATCATGTTTTATTAACCTATACGCATAAAAATTTGTTAACATTTCAAAGATGTTCATTTGTCTGATGTCGAAACATATGCAACGTAAAGAAAATTAGACACATACTATAAAATAGTAAGAAGGAATGGATGGAAAAATGCCGAAAAGAAAAATATCGAAAGGAAAAATGTCGAAAAAATATATCGAAGGAAAAATATCGAAAAGAAATAGGCAGAAAAGAAAAAAGTCGAAACGTCGAAATATCGAAAAGAAAAAGACAGAAAAGAAAAAGTCGAAACGTCGAAATGTCGAAAAGAAAAATGTAGAAAAAAACAGAAAGGAAAATTCATGAAACGAAACATATTGAAACTTATGACGTTAAGAGGTCGCTCGGCTCCAATCATTTATTCATTCTTCATTTGGTTGGTCAATGCTTCTGCTGATGTCCATCTCTATTAGTACAGTATCTATTTCTCTATACACATAGTGTTGAACGAGTTACATTCCATTGTTCCTAATTTCTTTCCTACTAATACCTATACATTACTGCTTCTATGATCCGTTTCTGAGTTATAGCTCATTATTAACAAACAGAATGAATTATGCAGACTTATTTAATTAAAGAATGATTTTAATACATTTTATATTATTTTGCTTGATTTACAACTTGGGTAACATTAGAATAGTTATTTTCATTGTATGTGTATCTGTAGATAATATGACTTCCTCTTCAAACACGATGTCTTTTATTCTATCACAAAAAGGAAAACCAATGCTTGTTATTGACAATTATGTATTTCAATTGAATAAAACAACCACCACAACGAAGTATTATCGATGCGAGCATCGAGAATGTGGTGCAACAGTACATACAGACATAAATGATGTTCTTTTAAAAACTAAAGGTGATCATTGTCATGTAATTGAACCAGAAAAAAATAAAATTCGTATTTTCAAACAAGTCGTGAAAGAACGTGCTATTAATGAAAGTACTCCTATACCAAAGATTTATGAAGAAGAATCAGCAAAAATGATTTTGTCACCAGCAACAATTGCTATTTTACCTTCTCAACGAGAAATGAGTATGTGAAAAATCATCTTTATTTAATTTAAAGAATTTTCTTTAGGTAGTTCATTAAACAAGACACGACGTCTTGAAACACCACGTATTCCTGATTCGCAAATTTTCGATATTCCGGACATATATACGAAAACCTTAAAAAATAAAGAATTTCTTTGTGTCGATAAAATGATAAAAAGAAAAACGCGTATTTTATTGTTTGCTTCAAATGAGCAATTAAAATTGCTATTTGAAAACCCGATTGTCTTCATGGATGGCACTTTTAGTGCCTGTCCAAAGGTTTTCGATCAAGTATTCACTATACATTCGATAAAATATGAACAATGTTAGGATTTATTCGCTCAATAAACATGCAATGTTCATCAATCTTTTTTTTTTTGTGTAGCTTTCATGTGTGTGATTGGACTATTACCTGATAGAAAAAAGTTCACTTATAAATTTGTATTTGAAGAACTAAAAGGTTTAGCTATTGGTATGAATCAAATTTTTGATCCATCTACAATAATATCTGATTTTGAACAAGGTTTAGGTGAAGCTATTAGTAGTGAAGTAATTTTATCTGAATTTAATTAAAATGGTTTCTTGATTTATGATTTCATTTAGTTTCCAAATAGCAACCATATAGGTTGTTATTTTCACTTTACGCAAGCTGTATATCGTCATATACAGCAATTTGGTTTATCAAGTGCTTATATTAATGATGAAAATATTCGTATGATATGTAGGAAGCTTATGGCTCTTGCATTACTTCCATCTTCCGTGGTATTAAAAAGTTTTGAGGATCTTTATGAAAGTGTTCTTTTAGCATCTTCATCAGAACTTGGTTCATTGAGACCTCTATTTGATTATTTTGAAAACTATTGGATTAAAAGAATAGATATTAATAAATGGAATGTTTATGGAATTCGAATTAGAACGAACAATAATGCAGAAGGTATGCAACATTAAATGATACTTCACGACTTTCATGATCCATGTATACTTTTAGGATTTCATAATCGTTTAAATTTACGTATTGCAAAATATCATCCGAATATATGGACTTTTATTAGGTGCATACAAGGAGAAGAAAACAGATTCAATCATGTGCTGATTCAAATGATAGGTGGTCTTGCAGCCAGATCAAAAACAGCTGCAACAAATGCTATACAACAACGAATTGATACTTTATATTTGCGTTATCAAAATAATGATATCACTGTTGATGAACTCTTAAATGGCTTGTCTTATGTTGTCGCGAAAAATACTACATCGAAAAGAAAAAAATGATTGACTATTTTCATTTATTACTCGTATATTTCATTAATTTATTTACAATGTTAATCATTCTATTCATGATCGTCTTGTTGCAGCTTTTTATCCAATAAAATTTTTTATCATTGGTCAAGATGCTTGTGTTAATCATTTTTTATCCTCTTAACATTTCTCTTTCGACATTTTTCTTGTCGAGATTATTTCTATTCGATATTTTTCTTTCGGCATTTTTCTTTCGAGATTTTCTTTTTCGTTCTTTTTCTCTTCACTTTTCTTCCTTTCTGTCTTTTTCTTTTCTGTCTTTTTCTTTTCTATATTTTTCCTTCGACATTTCATCATTCGACATTTTTTCTTTCTGCCTTTTTCCACCATACCGTAAGAAGCAGTGGATTAATTTATCTAATTTTTAAAACTATTTATTTTGTGCTCATTTTGGACAGAGTGGGCTTCTGATATGCCTGGAAAGTTATAACCTTCAGACTGGGCTTCTATTCTGTGGGGGGGGGGGGGGGGGGGGGAGGTTATTCTGCGTGAGATTTTTTGATCTACATTGTTTATAAATATGATTTGTTTGCGCATATTTTTCGTAAATATAGTTTTGGGCTTTGTAAAAGAATCCGACACTAGGTGTCTTTTACTAACTTTTTTCTATTAACTAAAAATTGAAGGCCATACAACGGCAAATTAAAGAGACTGCTCATAGTCGAATCAAATGAATGCTCTCTCACTTCTAGACCAACTAGTTTAAAACATGAGGTGCCAATAGCATACACAGACCGAAATGTTTAAATTTTAAGATGTTTCCAGTTTGTTATGTGCCCACAGTACAAAATTTCATTAACGTTTAGTTTTCTTTTTTCGTCACAGTTGGATGGAACACGACTATTTGCATAAGGAGAAGCAATATCACACACGTTCAAAAGCAATTTGGGTGTGCGTATAGGTGTGGGTGGGCGTGGGCGTGGGTATTGGTGCCGGATGGGTTAGGGTACGGGTGTTGGTACAGTCTTCCAACATCCACACTCACATCCCACATCAACATCCCACATCCACACGAACATCTAGACCGACATGCACGCCGATACTCATACCTATTCAGACCCACATTTCTCATTCCGCACCCACAGCCTTACGCACAGTGACACCTCACACCCACACGCGCACACACACACATCCGCACCCGCATCCATCTGCAGATTCTCATTCCTGAGATGTAATGTTGGCATCATGGTAGTTTTATACATGCACACTCCTTACACCATAGACTCTACAGTCTAGGGAATATCAACTACTCATTAAGTCCCAACATGCATTATGCGCAATCATTTCGAGTGAAATTTGGCCTATTATGTGCATTATTTCATACTGTCTGTTATTAGATTTGTGGGTATAAATCCATCACCATGATGAGAAAAAGTAATTTTTTCTTCGATAAACATTTGCAATGAAAATAAAACGGTGCAATGAGTCGTTTTTGTTTTGCGCAGCACACTGCTGGCCTTGAAGGTTTGTTTACAGGCACCATTGGAAGTAGTGAATTGCGCATGTCGTTCGTCTGTATTTCTCTTTTATGGATAAAAAGTACTTGTGTAGGATGAAAAAATAACCACTAACAGGGAGCAATATTGTATAAAAGGTGCAAAACGCAGCATCAACTTGTCACATTTTGTCTGTTCCATTTTTGTAGCAGTCAACTGGGCTGAGCAAAGTAAGACTTCCACTGTGTGAATCTTATGCTTTTTCGATCATATTTAGTTTTGACATACAGCTTGTCTTTCTCTTTGTTTCATTTGGAATTCTATCCAAGTTGTTCTAGGACGGTCTTTACGACGACCCGATACGGTTGTAAACTGTTGTATACGATACGCTATGCTAGCTTTCACACTGTTTACGACCGTAAATTATCGTATGTTGAGAGTGGGTGTGGGTGTGGGTGGGTGGGGTGTGCGTCTGGATGTAATAATAGATGCATAACACACTCACACATACACCCACACCCCACACCAACACCCACACCTCACACCCACACCCACACCCACCCACACCCACACCCACACCCCCACACCCACACCCAAATTTAAAAAAACGCTTGTTCTTATAATTTTGAGCAATACTGCAAATTTAAAAACTATCTGTCAGATATACATCATGATGCAACTGCAACTTCAAAAGGATCAAGCATTAGCTAAACCCTATCTGAAATCCCAGCCTATGGTTATGGGTGAAGACGAATACCTGGTCAGATCCACACAAAAGTTAGCGTCAAATTTGATTGAAGAAATTTCTTATCACAATGATAACCATGAAGAACTTATATGACTTTGGTATGGTCATGTTGGTGATGATACAAGATTCGAAACAACACATGTCGCTACCGAAAATGAATGGTTGGCATTTCAAAAATGTCAAGGGGTCTTTACAGATGAAACTCAATTAATACTTCAGCTAATAGAGGATGTTAAATCGATTAATATATTGTCATTTGAAATACTGAAAATAGACGGTGATGAAAGTTCAATAACAGATTTAACAAAAGAAAGTCTCATGTTTTTAAAATCCAAAGTATTTTTTGATTATTTATTATCCATGTCTGCATCCAAATGTGGAAAAAGAAACACCGTTTTGCAATTCAAAGAAGAATACGAAGGTAATCAGAAGCAAATAGACAAGATTGATGAGTTCGCGCAAGAATATAAAGCAAGTGATGCTATCCGTTGGTATACATCTAATAGTTTTGTTAGCAAAATAATAAACAGAGCACTTCGTTTAAAAGACATGAAAATCATACTTGAACTTCGTTTCTTTATCACGGATTTGTACAAGCAACTGTTCGATCTATTTTCGAGACAATCGAATAATCAAGCTCCGTTCACAGTTTATCGTGGAACAAATTTATCTACGAAAGATTTGAAGAAAATTATATGTGATGTTGGATCTCTTATTTCCATGAATTCATTTGTGTCTACTTCACGTGACAAAGAAGTCGCACGTATATTTCATGGACATACTGAAAATGCCGTATTCAAACCCATACTATTTGAAATAGCAGTTAAACCCCGTTTTGTTTTCGTACCATTTGCGGATATACAAGTCTTGAGTGCTTTTAAAGATGAAATGAAAGTCCTATTTTCTTTGAATATGATTTTTAAAATAGACACCTGTTCGCTAGATAGCATTGGTATTTGGAATGTTAAATTATCTACCTCAGCTAAGCGAAACACAGATCTAAATCGTCTTATCACATCATGCTTGAATAACATCGATGAAATGATATTCGATACACCGATTGCGAATAATTTCATCCAACTTTTATGTTCTATGTGTGAATACGATGTGGCAGAAGTATTCTATCTAACTTTATTATCCGAAGCGGAAAACGATCATGATCAGCAGGTAGTTATCCATAGTAATCTAGGCTACATTCTTTACGAAAAAGGAGAGATTTCTGCAGCACTCAAACATTATCTCACGGCATATACTATAATTAAAGAACAATGGAAGGTTCCAGAAAAGCAAGAGCAAAGAACATCGTTACTCCTGAAATTGTGTAATATTCTTGCTAATATTTACATGAAGGAAAATCATTACAGGAACGCTTTGAAATATTTGAGAAATTTCGAAGTAGAAATTGATCGCACACCTGAAAATTACAAGAATCTTTATCAACAGTATTCAAAAGTGGCGTTTATATACAGTAGAACTGGACAATTGCAAGACGCACTGACTTACTACTTGAAAGCAATAAATTATGCTTTTTTTCTATCTTTGAAAAACGTAACAATCGTGATGGATGATGTTAATTACCAAATTGCAAAAGTTTATCAACAACTACTTAACAAACCGTTGGCACTTCAATATGCTGATTTAGCCTTTGACGTGGCGATCAAAGCAATACCTCCTGATTACACAAATATTGTCACGTACAAAAAGAGTAAGGAAGCTGCAGCATCATTGATTCAATCGAATAATTTAAGTACGTTTCAGCCAATAATGATTATGCAAGATCTGATATATGCATATGACGTGGACGATTTGATAACTTTCGAAAAAATTGATCGCTTACCACTCGATCCTATCGTTGTTGTTTGGCTGAATCCGGCTGTTGCGGAAGATACTCTTCCTGATTTATGCTGTGCTCAAAAAGTCTTTTATGATACAAAAACATGTCAAGACTATTTAATGTCTATAACAAAACAGATGATCTTTTTAGTTGCACCAATTTCTACAGTCGACTGTTCGGCTGAAACATTCTATGACCATTCTTCAATTGTATTTGTTTATATCTCAGATGTTGATAAACTCGAAACAAATACAGTTGATCATCGGAAAAAAAATTAGTGGATTATATGTAAGTCGTTCGGAACTTACAAACTATTTGTAATGACATCGAAACATTTTACTACAAAATAATTTCGATGAATGTATTTAATGCAAAGAAGTCATCAAATGACGTTGAAAATATTTCATTTATTAAATATTATACATATATCAATTTGCTGTCGAAAATATCAAAATGCCAAGAAAATGCCGAGGAACCAATTAATTTGAAGAATATCGGATTGAATAAAGCTATTCTTGAACAAAATATTTCTGAAATTCATCAATATCAACAAGTTTTTACAAATATTCATTCTATAATTGATCAGCAATATGAAAGACATTTTCGAAATCATTCCATGTTCTTAACTGTATATTATAGTGGGATTATTTCATATGATAAACTACATGTATTAGAGCAAAACATCGGTGCATACGTTTCAATAAACAATTTTATTTGTGCATATACTAACAAATACGTCATGATTAAACAAACATTAGATAGAGCTATCGACAATTGCTACCACTCACACTATATCCCGATTTTTATTCAGTTCAATGTTGATACTCGTCTCTTCACGGAGTCGTCGTTTGCTCCAATTGACAAAGTTCTAGATTCAACTGATCGGGGTCTTGTATTCGCTCTAGGAAGCATCTTCCGTTTAGGTAATGTAAAACGAATGTATCGTCATAATATTGTGTATCATTATGCCCAATTAAGTTCTTCGAGGGTGGATCCTTTAATAAACGAGATTGCAAATAAAATCAAACTACAAATCGATCCTGATACAAATAGATTGCTTTCTTACGGAAAATTTTTGTATCTTATACACGAATGTGACAAAGCTGAACAATTTTTTTCTGATCTTATTTTACAGTCTGATGATGATCAACAGGTTGTTCTGTATATTATGCTAGGCGATATTTCAGCCAAGAATCTGAAATTAAATGTAGCGCTAGATTATTACAATAAAGCACTTGGTATCCAACTTTTATTGAACAGAGATCTATCAATCAGACTTGGGATTATTTACAGAAAAATAGGTGATATTTTTCTTCGTGTCGGCAAAAAGAAAAAATGTTATAACAGCTATCTTAGAGCGATTGAGATTCAGAAGGAACATGGATTTTTCGGTCAAAATGAATTAACTTTGTCCTATATTTCTCTGGGCCGATATTTTACAGAAGAGGGTCAATATCAAATTGCCATTAATTATTTTGAACGAGCAATTGAATGTCTAGTTAACGAGAATCCTAAGCGTGATAACTGTTTATCTTTGGCTTATTTCTGTTTGGGTTTTTCTCATCATTGTAAGGAACAACATCAAGAAGCGATTAAGTGTTATCAAAAAGCATTAGTAATTTACGTGACTAGTGTAATGTCATACAATAGATGCTATATTCTGTCAAATTATTATTATTTAGGTGTCAATCATTTTCGAATGAAAGAATATGATCATGCGTCAAGATTGTTTAATTGGATTATTGAAAATGGAACACACATGCGTCATATCGCTATGGCATCTTACTATATTGGTTTTATCTACTATCAACAAGGCATTAATGACCAGTCACTGAAATGGTTTTTTAATGCATTGAAAAATGCTGAATCTTCCAATCAAGCAAGTGTTTTATATAACATTGGTACTATTTATATGACTACGAAATCAAATACTGATGCGATAGAATTCTTCAACAAGGCATTTGACTCTGAATTAGAATGTGTATCGAAAAAAAATCCAGCCATTCTCAAGTACTATAATTATAAAAAGGAAGTAGAGAATAGCACTAAACTAGTCAACAAAAACTTACTCGAATACAATCGAGAATTGAGTATGATGACATACCTATTGGAATCTTGTAATGAAACTTTATTGACCTATGCAATTATTCGATTTGATGCAGATAAACTAACAATATGAGGAGTAGTTGGTTATTCTTATCCAAATATAACCTTTTTCAATGATTACACTACACTCGCGATGAGGAAAAAAAAGAAGAGAAGAAGTTTTTTGTTGTTTTGCAGTTTTATTGATTGACTACTTTCTGTGGGGCTTTAACCCCACTTCTTCAGAATTTTACAAAAAACAAAAAATTAATTATTATCGAGGGCTAGAAGAGCCAAAGATTCTATAAAGGGTGTGCGTGTGGGTGAGTGTGGATGTGGATGTGGGTGTGGGTGTGGGTGTGGGTGTGGGTGGGTGTGGATGTGAGTGTGATTTGAGCGTGGGTGTGGATGTGAGTGTGGGTGTGGGTGGGTGTGGATGTGAGTGTGAGTGTGATTTGAGCGTGGGTGTGAGTATTGGTGTGGGTGCGGAAGGGTGTAGGTGTGGATGTGGGTGTGGATGTGGGTGTGAATGTAAGAGAAGGAAATAATAATACGCACATCCACACCCAAGTTGGAAGCGATGCATTAAAGTACGTAGAAGATTTAAAAAGTATACCTTTCTGTTCCTAAAATACTCTTTGTAACCAAATGATAATCATAAGCCATAATGACTCATGTTTGTGTCCTTCATTTCTTTTCCTTTTTAACTTGAAAAAAAACCCATTACAGACTTTACGAAAGAAAAATGAAAACAAACTTTTTCCCATTCTTTATTAAGACAACTGAGTCATTTATGTCAACAGAAGAAATTTTCAATGTTGTGTTTTTTTATTTTCATAGAAAAAAATGAATACATTCAAAATTTCCATAATTATGTACTAAGCATTTCTACAGCTCGTTTTCTTTCCAGTAAAAGAACTATAAATGTATAACATTTGCAAACGTATACTTTATTTTTTTTTCAATCAAGCTCAAACAATTAGAACAGATTAAACAATAATGCTACAACATAACATTCTTTGGCT
>CAJNOL010003543.1:4844-21826 GCA_905250125.1 Rotaria sordida
AGTACTCATAGTAGTACTCATTGTAGCGCTCGTCGTAGTTAGCTTTTTAGTACTCATAGTAGTACTTGTTGTGCTGTTCGTTGTAATGCTCCAATCGTTGTCGAAAATATGCTTAAGAGCATCTAGTGTTCGTTGATTATTACATTGATCAACATTGCAAGTATATGAGAGCGTGTCAAAATCGAATATTGATGGACTAGGGTTGGCGCGCGTCATGAAATAAAACAACCTTGCAAAGTCAGCAGTTTCGTTACTCAATGTGCAAGTCCATTTCGGAGGTGATAGTGGGGGACCGATATATCCACATGACCCATTGTGGCAGGGAATAGGGTGACCGGAGCTGCCGTAGCACTGTTGAACGTTTGGTGATCGACTATAAAGAAGAGGCCTGAGTTTCTCGACGAGTTTTTCATGGTTATCGCTTGGTATCATATCAATGAAATGTACATTCACATAGTTCTTGTCACATTCGTCAGCGCCTGTGGAACATTCATATAGAAATCGAGTACGTGTTGCTTCATTTCTTTCAAAGACATGGTGAAATGTGCGTGATAAAGTTGTCCAAACTGGGCCGAGTATTACATTCTCAACTGACAAATTATAGAAAGAACCCTGTTGAAAAACAATGGATATATTTTGCGTCGTATACGAAACAATAATCTCCACACTGCAGTATGCGGAAATTTCTTCAGACGTCGTGCATTCATTAGGCCAAATTAAAGGATTATTAATGTTTAATTCAATATTGCAGTTTTTCGCGCATCGTTGTATTTGTGTCTCTTGCGTAAAAGCAGTGTATAGCATGAACAAATGAAGAGAAACAAATGAAAAAATCCATAAAGTCGACATGATCGAAATTACGAAAACTCAAAGACAAAAATGTATTGATATGTATGTTTGTCAGCTAAAGACTTGATCAGATACGGGCGTATTTTCAAAATGTCTGATCTCTACTTGATGATATCAAGCTGTGACAGTTAAGAGAGCAAAGACGTTAGATAAAAATGCATCGATTCAAAGATAACAGCAAATACGTAGGTATACAATATTAAGCTCTTTATCATGTTTTGCTCTTAGAATATAACAAGAGAATAGGATGTGACTCCATAGTTTATCAGTGAAAAAATGCGTATAAGGCTTAGTTTTTTCGTTCGAGCTTCTAGATTAAACTTTCTTCGAAATATTGTGACGTTCTACGATTCATTAATCTCATGAAATATATCACGAAGTATTACTGTAACAAGTTAACTTTGACATTCACAACTTGTTGTTGTATCTCCTTTCCTTATTATGACATGATTATTGTTCTAATCAGCAGACAAAACATCCAATGTTGCAGCAAGAATCAACAGAGAGATTATCACTGTAGCTCAAGATGATAACAGAACTCATTGCTTTATTTTACTGCTAATGTTTGAATGATTTTCCAATGACGACACATACAGCAAATTACTCACTATCAGACAGCATTCGTCTCAGAGAGTTTAGAAGATGAAATGACTGTCAATATATTTAGACTTTTCTTTTTTGAATTCACTCAATCTAATAAATGAATGTCGACAGTAGAAAAATGATGCAGAATGGACAGTCACATAATACTGATTTAATTAAATCGAAGTGTTGGTGAGAAAATGAGCGGGTATCGTCATTTGTGAGAGAAAATTTTACATATGGCTAAATCCACAAGGCTTCTACCATCATTACATCGACCATGTACGCAAGCAGCGTGACATACATCACTAGATGTAGTTTTTGACGCTGATTTCAATGGTGAAAACCGCAGCCCTCTATCTTTTTCGAAAAACAAATTATAAGCAAAACACCCTCCCAGCCAAAAACGACTTTTTCCTTCATTTTCCAGCGGAAATGACCTATATTGCAAAGCTTCGTTTAGCTAGAGGACATGCCGTAGAACCTTCATGTTAGTCTCAAATGAAAGAGCAAAGCGAGTTCTATACGTTTCGGTGAAAAAAACTCATGCCAGTACACAACATCTGGGTGAAAAGACTTCTGGAAACCCAGAGGATTTTCAAGGAACTCTCTCTTATTATTGCGGGTCAAAACCAATGAAAATCACCTTTTATGTTATTTTTAGCACAGAATCCAGATCTGACATTTAGATACCTGTGCAGGAATGTGTTTTTTGTGTGGTTTCTACAAAACTCGTGAGGTTTTCATAGGTTTTAGGTGGTTTCACCGGGTTTCACTATCGTATACAAAAACTATGTCTTCTGCTTCTTTCTTAAATAGTTTGTCGGCACTAAGAAAGCCAGTTCGGCTACTGCAGCTTTGAGACGTGGCACTCTGATGACCCAGGCAAACTTGGCAGCTGACACTGGGGATTATTTTTCATTGTTTATTCAACTGTTGAACATTTCTCTAGTTTAAAAGAAAAAAGTTCCAGATTAGTTTACCTGAAAATCGAGAAGCAAAAACAAAGAGTATAAATAGCTGCAACCGAAACAATGTTTTTAGCATAAAAAGCGTCTAAAGCCTATGAAAACCTCACAAGTTTTGTAGAAACCACACAAAAAACACATTCCTGCACAGGTGTCTAAATGTCAGATCTGGATTCTGTGCTAAAAATAACATAAAAGGTGATTTTCATTGGTTTTGACCCGCAATAATAAGAGAGAGTTCCTTGAAAACCCTCTGGGTTTCCAGAAGTCTTTTCACCCAGATGTTGTGTACTGGCATGAGTTTTTTTCACCGAAACGTATAGAACTCGCTTTGCTCTTTTATTTGAGACTAACATGAAGGTTCTACGGCATGTCCTCTAGCTAAACGAAGCTTTGCAATATGGGTCATTTCCGCTGGAAAATGAAGGAAAAAGCAGTTTTTGGCTGGGAGGGTATTTAGCTTATAATTGTTTTTTCGAAAAAGATAGAGAGCTGCGGTTTTCACCATTGAAATCAGCGTCAAAAACTACATCTAGTTGTGTATGTCACGCTGCTTGTGTAACTACTTTTGTATAATGTGGTAGAGGCCTTGTGGATTTAGCTTTATGCTATAATATCATGATTATGGGACACACATGTATTGTAATTTACCATAATTTTTAAAAATCTGTCACATGAACTTCCTGCTCGTGTAAATACATACTTTTAAAAAAGCAACAATCTTTTCAAAAACTTTCATCAATCATTCAATGTTTCCATGTCCCGAAAGAAAAAGATACATCGCAAATATTTTGTCGATATAAAAAGAACAATCAATCTATTAATGATTGAAATTTCACCAATTATTCAACGTCTCTATGTCCAAAAAATATAAGAAAATATTGTCGAAATATATATGTTCTATTGAACAAAATAACTACAGTCAATTTATTATTGTTTATATGTGAAATAACAATCTAAACTTGATTCTCATCTTTTTTGTTTTTTTTTTATTTTTAACTATCTAAAAAACTGTGCTTAATTTCGCCTAAATCTCAACTTCGTCTAGCACAAATACACATCCATATTCTGCTTTTTGACACGAGTTATCTGTGCAATTGTTCTTGTAATATGATACGAAGATTGTAATTCAACAATTCTTTGTTGAGAATAAAAGAAGCAAAGGACAACCTTATTTTTCCGGCATTTATGTTTCTCTCCTGAAGCTTTCACTTTCACTTGATTTTGCCTAAAGGGTGTGGGTGTGAGAGTATTATCACTTCTTCACCCACACCCACCCACACCCACCCACACCCTCTTGTCTATGTAATTTTTTGTGATTATGATATCAAAATTCTTTTAGGTATCTGGAGGAAAGTAAAATATTAAGTTTTTATTTAGAAATAAACCGTCATTTTCATTTAACTTTCTTTAGTCTTATGAATAATATATTCATTTATCTTTTTCTTAAAAGCATAAAATGTAAAAAAACTATTTGTCTTTATGTTTATAAGTAATAAAATTTCGTAATGTATTTATCTTTATTGCATGAATCTAAAAGTTTCATTTCAAGTCATTTTATTATAGAGCACAATAAAGATAAGCCAACAACTCTATTTGAAAAAGCACTAGTGAAATTCCAATAAAATGAAATAGTTGCAATAAAAGTATCATATTCAAAGGATTTATTTGTTTGCCTAGGAAATAAATGATGAAGTGGGCAATAGCTTTAAGATTATAATCTACCGTCTACTCATACTTAAGTATTTTAGAAGTAACGTAGAGCGAGACATATAATTTCAATAAAAATTAAATATTTTCAATAAAATATCTGCAGATAACAATCTATTATCATAGACGCACTAATTTATATGATTAATCTGTTCAATCAAACCCAATTTAATTATATTTTAATGATAGTGATGTAGTCTGAATGCTAAACTCTGGTTTGCTTCTGACGCAAGGTGATGACTATTTTCTGACTTTTTTACGAATAAAGTAAACGCATTTGTTTCATGATAGTATCATAAGTAGAAAAGTCAGAAAACGTATATTAGTGCGTTTTCAACAGAGACGAGTTTACACGCCTTAAAATGTTGCATCTTGGACGCGTTCAAGCAGCATCTTTTGATATAAACAAGTTAGGATGCTGTAGAACTGGAATGTAGGAAGTTACGTTTATTCGTTTCAAACGCGTTCAGAGTTCCGAAAATGTTACATTTTGGATGTGTTCAAACGTGTCAAGTTGCATAGCTTGTAGACATTCAGGGACACTTTAGGAGGTCAAGCATGGATACATGAGTGATAAAAAGAATATCATTGAGTTATTCTAATTTCAATAAAAATAGATAGGTTTGTATGATTCTTAATCGCTGCACGCAGAAATAATGAAAACAAGATAATAATTATCGATTGAAAACTTAAAGAGATATTTGTGAAAAATTATCCTGCTTAAAATATGTGTCATAAAGAACTATTTATAGAAATATGCTTCGGCTTCTTATTCTTGTTCAAATGAGTTAAGAGAAGCTAATATGTTTAACCAAATGAATTAGAAAAGTCAACTTTTTCTTTCAGTTACTACCTTCTAAATCTAATATAATTACACAATAGAATTTCCTCCAATCACAATATTAAAGTATTTATTCTCATCAACTAAACTATATAACTATATGTTCAACTGTATTCCAGAAAGCAGTGGATCTAAACGCCTTTTCGCAAATTTGACAGATTGACGAAAGCATTCAATGAAACGCGTTTTTTCGACGCTGTCAATTAAATAGCGTTAGTGGAAGAGACATAGCTTCTTTCCAGCATTAAACGTGATCAGAGGTATAAAATGATATGAATGCGTCCCAACCCGTTTCATAATAAAAGGTTAAATACATTTTTATGCATTTAGTCTAAAAATATGCTCCGAAACTATGAATTTTCTCTAAACACATTCGTGAAACACAGTGATTGATGCATTTTCGTCATGCTTCAATATAAAAGCGCGTTAGAACGCCGAAGATTTGCGACATTAACGTGTCTAGCTGCATCTAAAATGCGTTTCATGGTTACATGGGTAGATGGACGGAAGAGTTCGTAGATCATCAATTTTATGTTCTGACGAAAAGTTTATCTACAAGATTGAGAGAAAAGAATACAGAACTATAAGAGTAATCCTTTTTTTGTCTCGAAATAAATAATAAAAGAAAACATACGAAGCCACGCATTGAATTATCTAACTATCGTTTCTTTTCTTTATTAGATAAGTAAAAAACTCCATTGATTTACCTGGTCAGGTCACTTTGCTAGGCCAGTTGTTGTTGTTATAACAATTTAATATGAAGTTTTTGTTAAACGTGAGACATCACCAACACTACGTATAACATTATTTCTTGTTGTTGATGAACCAATCGAATAGATGATATTGATGTTTGACTATTTCTTAGTGATGAATGAAGTTTTGACGTGATTGAAGATTAAGAAACATTTGATATTGACTGAGTAGGTATAACATTACGTTTATCAACAATAGGTACCGGTAATAAAGGTAATTCAAGAATAGATGATGTTTGTTGTGTATGTGTTAGAATTGATGGAGGAACAATTCCTATTTTTGTTATTACATTATGAGCATTTTTTGATGATGGTGTTGAAATAGTAGTTGGACGGTGAATATCACCTATTGATGATATAGATGATTTTTCAGAATTAGATGATGGTGGTGATGAATCATTCGTTGGAGGTGCTGCTTCAGAAACTGTTCATGGTAATTGACATGGTGTAGATTGAGATTTAGAAATTGTTTCAATCACTTCTCCATCTGGTAATGAAACATCTAAATATTAATATCAGTATAATATATGGAAAAAAGGGATAATGTCTAAATAACTACTATTCGTTGTTGTTGGTTTTCTTCAACTAATAAATCAATTTTACATTGTAACTGTTTTAATACGTGCTGTTAAGACCTGTTTATTACGTTCATATTCTAATTCTAATTCTTTAAATTTCGATTCACAT
The DNA here is from genome assembly GCA_905250125.1 of Rotaria sordida. Taxonomy (NCBI): domain Eukaryota; kingdom Metazoa; phylum Rotifera; class Eurotatoria; order Philodinida; family Philodinidae; genus Rotaria; species Rotaria sordida. The sequence goes on from CAJNOL010003543.1 coordinate 11,234, forward strand.
TGTCTATCATCACTAAAATAGAATTTTTTAAAAGATTAATTTAAAAGAAAATCTTTTTTTTACTTGATATGAGGATTTGGTAATTGTTTTAATTGTTCTTTATGATATTCATGTTCAAATTCATGTTCATTTAAAAGAAGAATAGCAAATTGTTTTTGTCATTCATATTCATTACATGATTTAATTGTTGTTCTAATTCTTGATTATCTAATTCATAGAAGTTGAAGTTATCATTATTTATTTATTTTTATCCACCTCTTGGCATACATCTGGAACAAATCAACGAAAAATTTCAAATTTGATCTTTAAAAAGAACTAATTTACTTTAATTAATTATGTATTCATTTACTATCAAATCAACTTTCCTGTTCCGTTACCGATTTGAAAAAATTAATTAGATAAATTGTGCCACGCTGTTCTTGATGAGCGAGAACTTAGCATGTAAAATCATTCAAACATAGAACAGCTTCAATAATACCTGCTACAAATGAAGCACAATTTACATTTCCCTAAAAAAAAACAAAAAAAATTTCTATCATTCTTTTGGGGTTGGGTGGGTGTAAGTGTGAATGTGGATCTGGCCGTGAGCGGGCGGATGAGTATGTGCGTGAAGAGAAAACTCACATCCACTGACACCCATACACAAGCTGTAGCTGTCTTAGATTTTTATGATAGGCTTTTGCAGAGCTACTGAGTATTTTATGGGACTTCAAAGGACTCCGACGGACTTCAAGAGAATCCAAAGGATTGGAGTCTGTCGTTTTTCCCTTGAAAAAAATTGATCTTTTGCAACACAATCTTGGCAAACAGACGACGGTGTCTATATCGTATCTTGAAGTTCGTCAAACATTTATGACGAAGTACATAATATGAATATAGTCAAACAAAAGAAGCGATATTTTATTGGCAAACAGAGAGCACAAGAGAGTCTTATCGCAAGTGGTCAATATAACCAAGTCAATATTAAAATCTGCTTTTTTTTCTCCCACAGTATCTCGTTATCGTGTATGTAGGGTTTGCTTTCGAAAAAAGATCCAATCTTATGTAAGGGTGTGGATCTTCTCGTCATCCAAACCTACACCAGCTCACATTCATGTCAGTACTAGATCTACAAAAAAATGCTACTATAAAGAACCTGTTCAGTGTGCACTATGGGGTGGGTACGGGTGTGTGGGTGTAGGTTTGGGTGTGGGTGTTTGGGTGTGGAGTGTGGGTGTGTGGATCTAGAGTATAGGTGTCAGTATGGGTGTAGGCTGTCAATGACAGTAAGATGAAACCGATATAAGTAAATGAACGACTTAATATTGAAATATAAAACTTTTTTTATTTTAACATCAGCGAAAATGTTTTCTAATTGACAATATCAGCTAAGAAAGACTATCGAAAATGACAGAATTTACTTTTGCAGAAAAACTGCAAAAGTAAATTCTATATAGACTATCTTTATTATGGAACCAACTGATATTGTGCAATTACGTTGGGACTATTACATAGTGACACATACAACACGACCATTGAATGTTTTTCGTTCTTCGTATAGTATACATATAGACTGTTTATAACTAGCAAACTATTGTTTTTACTATACGATGACATCATTATACATTCTTTTTCTTTTTATCTTCGATCTAAACGAGATAGATTGAAAATAACTTGCAAATGTGAGTTGTGTCATTTTCGATAGTCTTTCTTAGCTGATATTGTCAATTAGAAAACATTTTCGCTGCTGTTAAAATAAAAAAAGTTTTATATTTCAATATTAAGTCGTTCATTTACTTATATATATTATATTTCAAAAAAACACTTCTTGAATATAAACCATATCATCGTGTTGACTTTTATTATTATAAATGAAAATTATTGCATTCAACAAAAAATAAGTATGTTTACTTTTTAATTTATGTAAATAATAATGTTTCCTATATTGTTTTAAACTATTAGATAATTTATATTGATTCATTCAATAATCTTTGACTTACGATATATCAACTGAATAATGATAATGATCTAACAAAACCATCATACTGTGTTTATGTACAATATCGAATTATTAATACATAAAAATTAGTATATGTTTATATTTTCTCATTTCAGTCATGTGTGTGTGTGTATATTTTTTGAATTCTATTTCTACTCATTGTATGTTTGATAGGCACATTTTTTGATTGTTTTCTTGTTGTACTGTTATAACATTTAGTTGTATGTGATAAATTCTATTAAACTATAATACACATAACAAGAACAAACATTTTTGAATTCGATTTATTATATATAGTATTAGAAATAATGACAAAAAATCATGTTTTTATTGATATCTCTTAACATAAATAAAATTCATACATTATTAGTGGAAATCTATTAGTATAATATCTATAGGATATCACACCTATACGTGGTATTATTTCGTTGCTCATTCTTACTATCTACTTACAATGATGATGTTGGAAAAAACCTTCACAACAATGCAAGTAACATTGATCGATTTTATTATATGAGTTTATTGTCGTTTGTCCTTCTGCTTCTTCCTCGACTTGTTTAGATATCGATGCAAACTTCAAAAGATAACAAAACATAATGACTTGAGCAAAACAACCAATTCAACAAAAAAAGAGAATGATCTCTATCGAAAAACTAAAGAAACTTCTGTTGTATCTTCAGAAAAAAAAATGTTTTAAAGATTCTTACATTAATTAAAAAAGGAATTTGCTTTCTCTTTTGCTTTCACACTGTATTATGATTAAAATAAATACTTTGCTAGGAAAAAGGTCACAATAGAAACGAGTAGCTTCGTTTTTTCTTTTTTATTTTGATTTGTCTTTTGGTAGGAGGCCTATTTTATTGATTCTAGGTATCTTGCACATAGAAACATTGACAAAGATAAAAGAATTTTCTAATGATACCAGATAAAAGCAAACGAAAAATAAAAAACAATGAAAATAAACAATATATGAAGCAATTCATTTTGAGATTCTATTCATAATCTTTCGTTTTTTTCTCTTCTACGAATGACGATCGATCAGTAGTCTAATTATTCATTTTTTTTGGACGGATTCTTCGTTTTCATGCCAGATGCACAGAGATTTTGCTCGTCACATGTTTTGTCATTATCGTTTCGTCAGTAACAAAACTCTTGAAATAAAAAACAAAAACGAACGAACAAAAGATTAAGATAAGAAATCCTTTAAGTCTTCTATAGTAATAACAACAATAAACCAAAAAAATAAAAAGTATCAACAGGAAAGAAGAAAAAACCAAAATAAAAACTATCTACAGAGAGAAAGAGACGAATTCTGTTTTTGCTCATTCTTTCTTTTCATCACCATCCAACAAGTATTTCGATTTTTATTTATTTATTTATTTATTCATTAACCAAAAACAGAAGACCATTATTATTATCAACATCATCCAAATGGATAAAAATCAATATTCAAAATCAACTGCTAGTGGATCTTCTTCATCATCCACAACAAATAAACCAAAGAAAACATCATCATCATCAACAGCAGCATCAGTGTCAACGATGGGCAGAAGTACTGCACTTCCTCAACCTGCTCGTCGAATTATTCAGAATTTTCTTCTCGTCTGGCTCGATGCCAATATCGACGAATCAAAGGAAGATTTTCAAAATTCGTTAAAACATTTACGACGAATCGTAGTATCTATTACAACATTCACGGATGCTCAACAATGTTTTGATTTTCTTAGTGGCATTACAAAGGAAAAGGCATTTATGATCGTATCGAGTTCACTTGGACAGAAATTTGTACCAAAAATGGAAGCCATACCACAATTAGAATCCGTGTATGTTTTTTGTGGTGATCAATCTTACCGTGAACAATGGGCCAATAAGGTACCGAAGATCAAAGGTGTATACACAAAAATTGAACCAATTTGTAAAGCCCTAGAAATTGATCGACAGCGATGTGATCAAGCTATGATCTCGATCAGTTTCAATGGTCTTGATGCATTGTTTATGTACACACAACTTTTGAAAGAAGCAGTCTTAGAAATTGAAGATGATGATAAAAAATCTATCAAAGATCTTGTTACATACTGTCGTGAACAAGAAGATATATCTGAAGATCAAATTAAACTAATCGAACGTGAATATCGTGATCATACACCGATTTGGTGGTATACGGCTCCTTATTTCATGTACTCAATGCTTAATCGTGGTCTTCGACAAATGGATGTCGACATTATTCTTAAAATGGGCTTTTTCATCCGCCATCTACATCAACATATTACAGACTTACATCGTGAACAGCAAAACAGCAAAGCAGCCATGCCATCAAAATTTCAAGTTTTTCGTGGTCAAAACTTGTCCATGGAAGCCTTTGAAAAAATGAGGAAAACCAAAGGTGGACTTATGTCCTTTAATAATTTCTTATCGACAAGTCGTAATCGTGATATTTCCTTCAAAAACTTTGCACGACCGGCAGCATTCGATGCAAATACAGTTGGCATTCTCTTCATTATGAACATCGATACGACTATTTGCACAGCTTCATCAACACCTTTCGTCAACGTCAAAGATATTAGCTTCTTCGACGATAAAGAAGAAGAAATTCTTTTCTCGACACATACAATTTTTCGCATCGATCGTATAGAATGTATTGAAGATAAGCATACAGATCGTCTCTGGCAAGTGAATCTTGCCCTCGCTGGTAATCAAGACGATGATTTTAACAAACTTACAGCACATTTACGCAAAGAGCAGAGTTGGGCAACAGGTTGGGCCCGACTTGGCCATATACTTATTAAACTGGGTGAGCCTGCAAAAGCAGAACATCTCTATCAGCTGCTCCTTGAAAGGACATCTTCTGATGCAGATCGGGCGAACTACAATTTACAACTCGGGTGGGTGTATAAAGACATAGGAGAATATTCGAAGGCAATAACATTTTATGAAAGAGCAGTCGATATCTACAAGAAAATGAGCCCTCCGAATCAGCTAGGCTTGGCTGCTTCCTACGGCAACATCGGTTCGGTGCATTATGACATGGGCGAGTACTCGAAAGCACTTTCATCGTACGAACGAGCACTTGAAATCCAAAAGACAGCTCTCCCTCCGAATCATCCCGACTTGGCTACTTCCTACAACAACATCGGTAATGTGTATAATAACATGGGAGAGTGCTCGAAAGCACTTTCATCGTACGAACGAGCACTTGAAATCCGAAAAATAGCTCTCCCTCAGAATCATCCCGACTTGGCTACTTCCTACAATAACATCGGTGTGGTGTATGATAACATGGGCGAGTACTCGAAAGCACTTTCATCGCACGAACGATCACTTGAAATCCGAAAAATAGCTCTCCCTCCGAATCATCCCGACTTGGCTGGTTCCTACAACAACATCAGTATGGTGTATTCTCACATGGGAGAGTACTCGAAAGCACTTTCATCGCACGAACGATCACTTGAAATCCGAAAAATAGCTCTCCCTCCGAATCATCCCGACTTGGGTTCTTCCTACAACAACATCGGTTTGGTGCATCATAACATGGGCGAGTACTCGAAAGCCCTTTCATCGTACGAACGAGCGCTACAAATCAAGAAAATAGCTCTTCCCCCAGGACATCCAAGTACTGCACGCACAGAAAGAAACATTGAACTTCTGAAAAAGAAAATGTAATTGTTTTTTTTTAAGCGAGAAAATAAATTGCCCTTCTCGAACACATTTGGCTCGCCAAAGCGCACCAGCTGCAAATATTTCGCGCACGCGCGACCAGGGATGCCCTCCGTATGCTGTTGGGTTGTACAGTAGACAAAGCCGGCAATGATAAGGCAAACATACATTTATGTATGTATGACTAGTACATCCATGATCATCATCTTCGGAAAGAAGATGACGAGATGGATGCTTCTAGTCACACATACATGTATGTTATGAAGGCCTACCATCTACACCCCTGTACAGGTCACCAACAGAACGTCGGATATCCCTGGGAAGGTTCATTTTGTTTTAGAGCCACCCCCGAAAGCTCCATTTGTTTTAAATTTTTTCTTCTTCTGTTACGAAGAACGAGAAGAAACAGAGAAACGCGAAGAAAGACGACGTTGACGGAATTGTAATACACGCAGCGTACAATGACAACCGGTTGTTTTGACGCATGCTGTGGTATTGAGTGCACGATATCTATGTCGTCTTTACATATGTTATGTTCAATTTATTTTTCTTTTCATCTGGAATGTGTAAGAACAAATGAGATGTCGTGCACCCAATATCATATTATACGAGTGATGACTGAACGAAAGAAGAACGCCCAAAAAAAAATTATCGACTATTCTCTTTGATTAGTAACATACGCATATATAAGAGATAATTGAAAGAAGAAAATGAAAAAGGAATTTTTATAAATTTAATGATTTTTGTTACTTATTACATAACGTTTTAGAAAAATACTATTTTACGATCATATTGATTGAATATAATATAATAAAACAGAAGTTCAAATAGAACAAGTGCAGTAATTGATTTTTTTAAAATAATAATTTACAGTCAAAATTATGGATCTAATATAAAGATTTGTAGAATAGTTTTTCGTTCATTCATTGACGAAGGTGAATATTCAATCGACGTTAGACTTTTTCCGTCGACTATTCATTCATTTATTATGATTATCAAAAAATGTTTAAACTTATTTATTTAGCTTTAAAATAAATGAATTGAATATAAATTAAACAAAATGGGTAAACTAAGTAAATCACTTGAAGTTTTAAAATTATTTTCAACAACAACATGAGAAATATTAATAACCAAGTAAATAATTTAAGTCTTTTTTTGTTTTTTCATTTTGTTTTAATGTTTTATCGAACGTTTTCTTTTTATCTAGAGGTAAAGATGAAAATAATTTCAAACCAGTTACGACTATTGTAAAAGTATTATAAATGAAATTCTTTTTTTAATAATTTTGTATGAATTATAAAATAGGATTTAAAAGAAGCAAATTTAACGAGAATTCAAGTTGAATCACATGGAATTATAAAAGATAATCTTAATGTTGGATAAAAAGCTTTCAAAGGTTTTTTATTTCAATTTCAATTAGATGTTCTATGGCTATTTGACGAATCAACAAATATAATACATTCGAAAAAGATTCAACCATTTTATCAGAATATTATGAACTTATTTTTTATATTCTTCCCTAGAGAAAGTACTGAGTTCAGGGTACCCATGTACTGAGAAAGCCTCAGCAGGGTACCCGATATGGGTACTTCGAAAATTTTCAGTAATTATACTGACGTAGGTGCTGCATTGGGTACCCATTGCAGTATGCTTACTGAACAAGTACTTGCATGAGTACCCGTACCTGTAATTTTACTAGGTAAAGCTCTACAGGGTACCCTAGATTTGTTGCGTTCTGTGTAGCAACTGTTCATTCACCGTTTTCTTTTGCATATACGGCTTCATATAAGCAACTCGAGGAGGCATAAGAAAAAAATATTTTTTCATACTAATTTTTTCTAGATTATTTTTCTTGACTATTTACTAGTCGAGGACATACTGATCTCAATCGTAGATTGAGAGAGGACTACCTTGAAGTGGTCTGATGGAGATCCGACCAATTCGCGTCCGGTCAGATCTCGAAATTTGACCTGCTTGGCTTTTCAGAATTAGAAAAATAAAATAAAATAAAATCGAGAAAATATCATAAATTGCTTTGAGAGAAACAAAAATGAAAAAAAGTCAGAGGTTAGTTTCGATTATCAACATACTGCAAGTTTGGCAACAGGGCACTCAAAATTACTGAACAATAGTATCCAGTTGGGTACTTGATCAGTACCTCTTCAAGTACCCATTTACTGGATGCTTTCCAGCAGGGTACTTGGTCGAGTACCTTATAGGTACCTAAAAGTACTTTAAGGTACTTCAGTACCCGAAAGTTCCTGTGACATACTAGTAGCAGGGTACTTTTTCAGGTACCCTAAGCTCAGTACATTCACTAGGGTTGGTTGATCAATTAATGATGAAAAAATCAAAGTAAGTAAAAAAGAAAATCCTTGTCATCCAAGAAACCTCTTCTAAAGAAGTAATCAGAAAAAAGTTATGCGATTGCTCTAGTTAATCAACAACTTCTGAGTCCATTTTTAGTTAAAACTTAGAGCTGGAGAGTATATTTTGCAGATAATGTAGAATAGGTAGTCTCATACTATTTGACGAAATACCGATTGAGAAACTGTCTATCATTCGCAGTAAGAATAATATAATTTTATTTATCATTAAATATCAATGAGAAATGAAATAAATTAGTCATAGTTGATTCACTAACAATCGTTATAGTTGAGGTATGAAGTCGAGTGAGAATGAATTTTTCTTTTTTTTTCCTAATATTAATAATAAATTATTTTCAGGAACCTCTCATGTCCTATTCAGTCAATATGTTATCCTATGATTATAGCACGTTTTCTAATGATAAATGTAATTGGTAAGTTTTCTTTCAAATAATTATTTCAATTAATTATGATTTGTCTTTTATTTTAACAGATGAATTATTTGAGCATCATAATCAAAATCATAGTACAAGTTTAATAATTGGTTATCTTAAATTAAATATCAAAAAATTTCAATCATCATCAAGAAAAAGTCAACAATCAATAACAAGAACTAGAAATATTGGTACAAATGAACAACATCTTTCAATCAGTATTTGATAAATAATGAATGATTTTATTTTCTATGTGAATATTTATTTTGTAATATGTTGATATGATATTTTATATTTGTTTACAACATAAAAGATCATAATGTAATATGAAATTCATTGGAAACACATGAAATTATATTTAAATTTATTTGATTTTGATCAAATATTAATTTCAGTTCAAATTGGATCTATAGAAGTAACTTGTATTAGTCACATATTAAACACAGGTAAATATTGTGAAAAGAGAACAACAAGTTTTTATTTTTTCTAAAATAATAGATTATTCAACATATCAACGTTGATTTATTGAAATGAATAAACAACACGATATTTTAGTATATAAAATAAATGATGAATTATATTCAAAATCAATGATTAATAATGAGAAACAAACATCAGTTGCTAAACTTGTTAATCAATTATGTTTTTTTTTCCAATTAGACATTTGCTCAATGTGTTAATAATTTGATTATCCTACTGTAAGTATGTTTAATGCTTGTTTCAGACTTTTTTTTTGTAAAGTTTCAGTTCAGGGAAACAGATTTATTTTATAATCCAAAATTATTTCCAATGTTGTAACAGTAGGAGCACTCAGATGAATAGGATAAATCTGATGAAGGAGCTTGTAACAGAGTTTAGTTAACGTGACTTCAATTGGTTATGGTCTCAAAGTTTTAGTGAAAGTTATCTGATAGATATGAAGATTTTACTATTGAATTGTTGAAACAAAACAATATGAAATTTTAATCGTTTTGAAACCAACAAAAGACTAAAACATTATCAGACTCGAAAATTTATCAAGTAGAACACTTTACTAAATAGGTTAGACATACAAACGTTTTAGAGTCTTTATATATCAGAGATTGAAATTATACAATCACATAATTACCTCAAAAACAAAGTTCGAAGTTAAAGTACGAATTCTGTACATATCTAGTACGAAAGATATGTTCGGTTTTTCATTATGATATGAAATCAATTGTATTCTCGAATGAGTTTTTCTTTAATCTCTGAAGATTTCTGATTAAATAAAAATTTTCTAATTGATATGAAATTCTTATCTCTATATCACTTGTAATGCATTAAAATCTATCGAACATCGAGGTAGACGATCTACATTTATGCGACACATATGCAAATTTCTTTCCTTGCTACATTAATTAAAAAGAACCGTTCATCTTTTAAGACTATTATCATTATCAAATTCATTTAATAATTCTTTTATTAATGAATATTCACTTGTATCAATTGATTCACAAGATAGTTCAAGGTTAGATTAGAATATTAAATCGTCTCTTGTTTTTGATAAAAATATTCTTTCTTTTTGTTTTTAAATATATTCAATTAGGTATATTAGCAGAATTACTTTCTACATTTCGATTATGTCTTTAGGATAATAATACACATGTTATACATTTATAATCATAGGAATTGAATTATTAGAAGATTCTACTCAACGTAGTACAAGTTCTTATATTCTTGCTAAAGTAGACAAATGAAACTTATGATTACAATAAACTGTTTGTGTGTATAAAATAGGTTGCTCTAGCTCAAATTGTGCGTAATATTGATTTTCTTGAATACTAACTTATCTTGAACAACAACAATAACAGACAAAACAAAAACAGTAAATTAAAACTAATCACATATAAAAGATAAAAACAATATCTTGTTTTTTTTTTGTTTTACTTTTATTTTTAGAATTGATCATGACTTGATCATTGTATTGACATTATCTTTCTATTTCTTACTGATAATGATACAAGTGTTCGTCCAGGAGCTACTTTAACTTTTGCTAAGTATGTCAATTGTAGAGATGTTAGTTAACTAGGTAGTTTTATTTTCGAAGTTGAATGCATCAGTCGATTTTATTGTATTAAGTTAGTTGTTAGCTACTTTTTGATTTTAAGGTTTGTTGATCACAATTCATTTTTTTAGTATA
>CAJNOL010003544.1:0-21814 GCA_905250125.1 Rotaria sordida
CATACCCACACCCACACCCAACCACACCCACCCACACCCACACCCATCCCGACATCTGAGTAGGGATTTAGTCTGGCGTTCTTTGTAGAGCTTCTCACGGCGCATATTTAAAAAGAAATTTAGGGTTTTTCTCATTTGTCCATGTTGAGATATATGCAAAATAAAAAGTGTGCAAACATTTTGGAACACCCGGTATAATACAGCTCCTTTAATCAAAATATTCAATGACTAACTTTTTCGAAACGTTGGGAACCGACCGATTTGCGATAATTCAATCCGAGAGGATCTGTCCTTCGGGTCTCATCGGAATCCGGCAACCGGAATACGTCCGAGCTTACGGAAATCAAATGATATTGGTTCGGATTTCCATAACCGGCAGCCCATCGGATTCATACATCCGCATCCCTCAGATTAAGAGAGATCTCATAGAATGCGATTTCGCACCTATGAACTGAGCACTTTCAATCGATATAGAATCCTATTCATTCTTCATCACTATTATCAAGTCGAGAATCACTCGTAGAAATTCGAATCCAAACAGAAAATACTTCTGAGAATGGGGTCCAGTATCCGTTTTTCCTGATAAACTCTCATTTTTCTCCCGATTACCTCCCTGACAATGATATCATTGGATTCAGCATAAAATTCTGCATGGAGTGCAACCCTCTAAAACAATAGCACAGACGCATAGACGAATCAGGACAAGAAATACTCCGAAAAAGATGGGGTCCAGTACGAGCTTTTCGAAGGAAAGTACCATTTTTTGCCTAATGACCTCCTCTGAAAATAGCAGTATTCGGTTCAGCATAAAATTCTGCATCTAGTACAACCAACTAGAACAATAGCACAGATAAGTAGGCGAATCCGGACAAGAATTATCGAATCTGATGTTAACTTTACTAACGTTAATACGACATTGTATTCATGTTGGTCAGTAGTTTCTATCTTCGATACACTAGCAGACCATTAACTCATAGCGGATTGTACTCATGTCTCTTTCATTTGCATGCAATTAGTGAAATACCAAATGTTTGGGTGACTTCTTAATAGACAAGGACTTATTCTATTATGATAGCTTTTAATGAGAACAGAGGAAACGACTGGCAGACTGAATCTGTCATCCTACCACACTTACATGGGTCTGTTGGTTGTAAGTTCCTACAAGCACTTGGATATTTTATAAGATAGTTTGTAGAAAAAAAGCTGACAAAAGAAATGTACCAACTATAGCATTACTTGTAAAAGACGATGTTAAAAACAATCTACTCTTCATCGAAAAAACATTTTCAAAAATATACAATGCGTGGTTTCTTTACAGTTAATCTTTACATTAGTTTTAAAAAAATAATATAACGATCGATCTTATGGTTTTTATGCTGTGTTTCCTCTTCGTTGTGTATTTCCAATCAATCCCCACATAACGAAACAAATTCTGTATAATATGTCGAAGTTCAAATGTAGTATTTATTGTTCCCGAAGTAGTACACATTCATATATTGAATCCTCTTATACTAATTTGGAATCTGGATGTCATGGTTGCTTTAGCTATGTGATTTATCGATTCAAAAATTTTTTCGCTACATTTTTTATCATACTATACCTACGGCTTGGTTGCATTTGTTGACATTTTGCTCTTGAAGAACTATTAAATATATATAGGTAAATTAGAAAAGAAAATGGCCTTTTAGAATAAGCGCAGTTAACATTGTACTCCTTAGGTAAAAACAATAATCCTGATATCAAAATTTTGGATTATCATATGTGTGACATTAGCCGTTATATTCTAGTAAGTATTTAGTCATGAATAAAATGTATTAGATAGTCATAATCAGAAGTCGCAAACGCTGGCCATCTATTATGTGCCATTTATTAGACCTGTTCATTCTAATTTCAAACACGAACAATAGCAAAATAGCATAGTAATTATTTTGCAATACATCTATAAAACTATTACTGTATATAGATTTTGTTTTTTTTAATCTCATTTTTCTTTAGTAGTTTTCTAAACCATGCTACCAACACTCATGATAGGTCACTGTCCGCATATCGAAATTATTATGTCTATTCGTATTCGTTTCACGACTTAGAAATACTAAAAAATTCCTATGAGAAGTTGACCGAAAACCGATTCTGTCTGATCGAACTGATTTTCAATGCATATTATGTTTCTCTATTTTGAGAAAAAGATTAGGACGTTAATAAGCATCCTCCGTTCCGAAACGGTTAAATCAATCTTAATATTCAACGAAACTAAATAATACAGCCCCATAATAATTCAAATTAAAGATATATGTTATTAATACCTCACAAATCAATTATTATTACTGAATCTATTTTTCTTACTTCAATTAATTCATTGCTGATCCTGTTTGAGACAAACTTTGTTTTTTATAAACTGCGTAACAGGCAACACCCCTTTAAAAGACATTCAGAATTTACTTTCGTAGAGGATACATCCTCTCTTTTCGATCGAAAAATCAATTACTAGTTGATCATAATGGTAAAATACGGTAAAACAAGATATTTTAGAGATGACAAAATTTGTCTCGATCTATAGTATATTAGAAAAACTGTTTTACAAGTTGATGTTAGTCTCTTTCTATGCGGTTTTATATTTGTTAAAGTCCTAAATGCATACAAACTATTTACGGCAGTTAGGAGATCAAGTAGAATATGCAGAATATTTTGTACAGGTTGAATAATTGCATGATGTTATAAAATAACAAAGAGATAGAAAAACTCAAAGCTAGAAAATTGTGTGAACTCGAACACACTATAGTATCTTTTTTTCCACAATTTTTCTTTTATTGTGTAGCTTTTGAAAATAAATTGATAAAATGTGGAACGTCATTTTCTTGAAAATTAACAGAGTACTAGATTTGCAAGCTGTAAACGTGTTGTTTTACGGAACATTACTAATAAACAAAGAATTATAGAATTTTTTATAATAATCATTGTGAAATTGTTTTTTTTTCACATCATAAAACATGAATGTTGTCACTATAATTCTCTTACACTTCGTCCAACTGGCTAAAAAATTAACTACAGATTTGTGAAAAATATTTTCCATCGATGTATTCATTTGCTTTTGTTGTAATTGTCGATTTTTATTAATTTGTTTTTAATTTGTTGATATTGAATGTTTTGGTTGAAAATTAAGTAATTAAATACTATCTTCAAGAGAATATTCTCAAACATCAAATGTTCGTCCTTTAACTTTTGTTGTTTAAGAATCAAAAAATACTGACGAAATAAATTTACAACAAATAAATAAATTCTTTTCTACGTAAAATATTTTACCACGTTAAACGTTCGAATAATTTGTAATAGAGGATAAAGTTCAAGCATATCACGAAGTAATATATTTTGCTCAAAGTAGAAGTAGAAGTACAAACTTTTGTGTTACTCGTGGCCAAATCGTCTATATTTCTGTAGGCAAACAATTTCTTTCTTATTATAAACTAATCAACTAAAATGTTTAATAGATGATGATGATGATGATTTATAGTAAAAAGCGTACTTTTAGATTTCATATTTTTCTAGCAACTATCGTCAAAAATTTGAGTTCATCATTCGATCGAGTTATATCTGCCTCACAGTATTGTTGAAGTGGCTCAGTAAATGGAACGAATCATTTTGAAAAGACTTGAATTGACTGCTAACTTCCCTTACATTATTGTGAAGCCCTAATACTCTTTTAATCCTGTATGACGGTGGGAAAAAACAAAGTAAAGCCATGGTATAGAACACATTTTTTCCAATCTTTGATTCATTCTCTCTTTCTGTTCTTCAAGCTGTTCGATAGATGAATGATAGAACAAGCAAAACACAGGTAATATTTTTATGTGAAAAAACCCAAGGAATCTCAATAATATCTGATCACATGTTATTTAATGTAAACGGATGAATGCGCACAAGCCAAACTTATTTAACGATGTATATATAAGCCATGTGATGCTTTTATCTCTTGCATACAACAACATTAATACATTACAGTGGTATACGTGTCGTCAACACACAATATTTCACACTAATACAGCAAGTAAACGTAAGTTTTTTGAAATTGTATTTTCTTCAGAAGGCCTTGTTGATCATCAGTATTCAGTGGATTTTTCTATCCTTAAATGGTATCACTAAGCTTGTATAGTATTTTTTCGCATCATAATAATTATTTTCCTGCTGACAAAAATGTTTCGAAGTTCTGTATGAAATGAATCGAAGATATTCATTACTGTAAAACCATGTTTCTCACGAAGCATTTGTAGTAAGAATTGTTAATACGTTTTGTGAGTTCCAACGTAGAAAAAAACTGTTTTAGAATTGTATTCTTTTACCATTCAAAAAGGTTTGACCTCGCTGAAAATTAGATATGATGTTGGATAGAAAATAAATGCTTCAGGAAATTTTCGTAGAAGAGATTCTCTTCAACTGAGTTTTGGCAAAGAATATGCTTAGGATATTGTCTTCAGAGCGAATAATTTTAATTGCATAATGACTCTTTTTGTGATATCAACAAAATTCGAGCCGGTAGGTCTTGAAAAAATCGTATTCTTTCTAAAATGCCTCTATGGTTAGGACTATTTAGAAAATGTTCAAGTCATAATGACGAAGTGGAATAATAGAGTTACTTGATGCTTGCGTTATCTAAAATCCTAGGATGAAGATAAAAATCATAAGAAATTCTTCAAAAAAAGAAGATGAGCACATAGATCTGAAAAACGGATGATTTCGTTGAAATATCTCTAGCTCTGAAATTTTGCTCTGTATTTTTCGGTCACAGCGAACGATTAGAAAAGTAAAGCAGTTTAATTTTCCTGTGGTCCCATAGCACACTCATAGTAATAGAAAATAATGGTGCTCAAGCATAAATGACTTCCTAGCTTTTTGCTTGATATCTTTCGAAAAAATATGAGCAACTTGTCATAGAATTTTTTCCTGGAGTATGATTTTGATTTGTGAAAACGCCACTAAACGATACTATGCAAGACTAGATGCATTCTGAAACAGTGCTACTTGAAATAGTCTATGTGTTAATAGTAAGGTAAAGCATGTACGATAAGTACTAGGTTTTTGAAAACTAAATGTTCTACGTAGCATCTTTCACATGCTGCATGAGTACCAGCAAAAGCTGTGAGCCAGTATTAATATAAACACCTCGAAAGTTATTACTGATAGACTATTGTAGTATTACTATGGTAAGTTTTTCCTTTTATATCTGCATTGACTATTTGTGTAGGACTTTGTAGAGAATTGAATGCTGAAAGTTTTTGGAAAAAATTCGCTCCAAAAAAAACAATAAAAAGTGACAGACATGTGTAACAGGAGGCACATTTTCATGCTCATTCATTTTAAATTCAAATTTTCATGCAAAACAAATTTAAGTTTTTTATAATATATTGCTAGAGTTAATAAATGTTTTTAAATGTAAATTGATCGCTCCTATTGTTACAATTCATGACTTCAAATAATAAGAAATAAGAAAAGAAGCTGATATGATATGTTAAAATGCGATCATTACAATAAAAATTTCTGTATAAAAGAGCCGTGCTTCTTTCATGTTGTTTTCCAATGATACTAAAATACTTATAAACATACATTTGATAGCACGATTTCCAGATAAAAGGTTGCTCTTTTTCCTAGAGACAACCAAACAAATTTAAATTCAACTTAAATTAATTTAAATATAATTGAAGTTAATTTAAACTTCCATGTAAAATAAGTTTAAATTTATTTCTAGATTTCATATAGCCCCTTTATATAGAAAAATAGACAATTCCATGGGACAATCTTGAAGGTTGGCAATCAGCTCCTGCTGTTTCAAATGATATTATTTGTGCAACATATAGAGCTCTATAATGTACAATTTTTGTGAATGTTTTACTTCGAAACTCTTTTTTTTGTAGCATAGAGTTGAAACCACTGGAATACCACGTAGTCAAGAAAAACCTAATCCTAAAAAAGATACAATTTTTAAGTATGAAGAAAGCAACGAAGAAAACTATTGACTAAAGAGAATTAAAGAGCATCTATAACTGTATTGAATTGAGTTTAACAGAAAAATTTGAGGAAAACTTGACGTCTTGTATACTATTCGATGCGACACAAATCGCTGTACAAAACCACATATGATATCCTGATTCCAGATGGATCACTAAATCTGACAAGATCCTTTCAAATGATTTTCTTTTAATTTTATAGGCATCCATCATTTTTGGAGCCATTCTTTTTTTAAGATTGCTAACGAAGGTCTTCTTTATTAAATAATGAATTATACTACGTGATGTTCACTGATTTACCAACAGGTTGAAGTTGGTTTTCACTCGAATAAAAGCTCATAGAAGAATAAAAAATAGCTATAAAAACACTATTCGAGATTGTCTAGAAAGATCTATATATTTGACGCTATGATTCCATTGGCTGTTACCCAATGAAGAATAGTATATGGGTAAAACCTTTCATAGCATTTTTAGACGATTTTATGCTACATATAATAAGGGGTGAGAATTCGAAAGTTGCTTCGTATTGCCTACTAAAAGGAAAGGAAGAAAAAATCTTTTAAATCTAGACTCTGTAATGATAATTCATCATTGAAAATAAATGTTTATGAAATTTATTTTGTTTAGAGATTATTTGTATATCTTGCAATAGCACTTAATACGCGACAACCAGACGGTAACAACGCAAATCACTTAATTGGTCAAAAGTGTGCACAAATACAAAGGTGAACAATGCAGTCCCATGTGGATGAGGTATGTAACGCTTAGTGCTACATGAAAAATCAACTTTTGCACAGAAAGATGAAAAATAAAGACAATAGGGAAGAATTTTTTTAAAAGCAGTTAGTTAGTAATGATCAACTAGTGTTTTTTGAACAAGAGCAGCTGTACTTTATAGAGAAATTGACGTCTATTGTGCAAGAGTGCCAAGATTGATTGCTGCTGTTTGAACTGCTCAGGCGCGAATATTGTGCTTAGTATACACAAACAGCTCTGGTAGTTACTGAAAATACTCTATAGAACATAGAATATCAAGTTTTTCTTTCAGCGAGTAGCCTTATACATTAATCGTTCATACCCTTTTCGTTCCTTTCCAAACATTCGTGGACATAATTTTTCTTCGAATAATCTTTTCAAGAAATCCATAATCTTGGCTGCGGAGCTCAATACAAAAATTGAAAAGTGTTTTGACCACATATATTTATAAATAAAATAGCTTGTGAAAAGTGAATGATTCTAAACCATGAAATATGCTTTGTATTACATAATTGGGATGATTCTTAATTCAAAATATTGGAAAACATCTCTAGAAGAAAACAATTAGATATTTTCATCATAAAATTTATATCATTAGTGCTTTGAGATGACTTTTGGTTTCTTATTTCATTGAAAAGTGGTCGAGAACAATTGCAGCTGTGATATCGATGATTAACAGTTCATTCGCTCTCTATATATGCATGCTTTTTAAGAGCAGTCAGTAAACTGTAAGAAAAAACGTTCAAAACAACATATAAGGAGCAAACTTTGTATTGAGCTGTAGTCAATGTAAATTTTCTGTTAGCAACTATGATTCTTTACGGCATTATCGTCTATTTGTGTAGCATAACTCGAACATGTTACCTGCTACGACTTCCATGGGAGAAAAAGCTGACTCCACGACTTCACTGACTACGACTAACTCCAGTGACTCTAACTGACTCCATTGACTCCAACTCAATGAAAAAAACAGCTGATTCTGGGGCATTTGAGTAACTCGTAGTCAATGGAGTCAATTGGAGTCAGCTTTTTCCGCCTTGCGGCAAAGTTTTGTTCCATTCGAACTTTTGGAATCCTGCACCCGATTTTTACTCAAGCTAGCTTTTATTCGAAGACATCAAAACAATTAGTGCTATGTATTAAGATTTACAAATGAGCTTCTCACTAAAAATATAATTATGATTCTAAATATTTCCTCAAAACTTAGTTGAAAACTGATATCATCATAATATAGAGTACATAAATCTGCCCATCTCAAATCTTTCATTGATTTTGCAGGAAGCGAATATAGCTTCACACGCGCATTTCATTATACCATGAATACCTAAGATACTAAATAGCCTTCAGATTAAACATCTGCCGCACATAGCCCAGCAGGATTCATCGCAGCTTTTCACTTATCAACATACTTTCAAGTTCTTGTTAGCAACAACCCTCACGTTTCGATCTCATACAAATAGCCTAAAATTTTGATTCAATTCAATATTTGTTATACGAAAATCAGGAAATGTCACGAAGTGACAAGTATCTAGTTTGATTTTATGTGAAACTTTCTTATAAATGACTCTGTTGTTTATCAATAACACCTCTATTTGTCAAAAGAAACTCATATGTTGATGGATCACAACTATTTTCACATCGATTGCTAACGATCTTTTCACACACTGACAGCATTTTTCAAATGTTTCGAGTTAGAAAATACAGAACTATGTATTTCAACAAATTTAATAGCTGTGCGAAGTCTCTCAATGGTAACTCACGCATTAGTAGGGCAAAACTTCAGACACTTAAAGCAGTCTGAGTAGAGAAGTAGATGTCTCATCATTACGTGCTTACCATATAGATTTTTTCGAGAAAATACAAAGTGTTCAAAAAGTCACAGTACACTCTAAAAAGGTTGAATATCTCCACCATCTTTAGACCAAATGGGCTGATTTTTTTACCACTGATAAAGGAGTATTCACAGTTCATATTCATAAGAGAAACATCATCAAAAGTTGTTTTGAAATATTTATAACTGGCTTTAACAAAAAACTTAACCTTTTACTAGCTATAAAAAAACAAGAGATCTGTTACCTTAATTAAGAATACATGGCATATAATTATTTTCAATCAATTTCTTACATCAGTGTCGCTTGATCTCATACTAATCCTACAGATACGTGTCTTTTTACTCAGTGTATCCTGAAAGCTTCAGTCTTACACGACAAGAATTTATTGATACAGCTGCATTATTGATTGTTTATAACTCATGAAAGGTTACCGTTTTTTTTTAAAAGTCGGTTATACATATTTCAAAACAACTTTTGACAATGTTTCTCTTATGAATATGACCAATGAATACTCCTGTATCAGTGGTGAAAAATCAGCCCATCTGGTCAAAATATAGTGGAGAAATTCAAGGCTTTTCGAATGTAGTGTGACTTTTGGGACACCCTGTAGTAGTATGAAATATAAAAGCTAATTTTTTTCAGGATCTTTTTGAAAACTTTACCAAAAAGTCGAATTAGAAGAGCTCTTGGGAACTTTGCGCGCTGGGACGCATTAGAGGGTCCGAGATCTTCTAGTAAGGGATATAACATCCGCAGGAAGTTCCCAAAACATTTCCAGAAATTATTCAGGAAACAGCAACCTTCTCTATGATGAATATCGAAGTCGACTTAATTTTCTTTTTAAATAATACTTATTTTTGCAATTGTCCTTGTGATTAGCCTATATATAAAATACATATTTAAGTGTTAAAAGTAGCTACCATTCCGATTTTTGTTACTATCCATCTAAATAATAAAAAAAACCGAAAATTTGATTTTTTAAATAGAACTCACTGTTCCAGTTGTTTTTGCTTTCAATCTAAATAAAAAATGGTAATACTCATATTTCAAATAAAAGATAGCGTCATGATTGCTTTTCGAGATTCACCTAAATAAAAAAAAACAATTAATTTTTTCTAATCAATACTCACGGTCAATTCACAGGATATCCAAAAAATTCAATTGAAAAAGAAACTTGAATATTTCTTTAACAGCTTAAACGATTTTCGTGAGCTTTGTAAAGTTTCATTCTATATTTACTAAAGTTTGATTTCATGTAAAATTTATCTCTAATAGGTGCGCAAAATAACTATTTACAAATGTAATGCACACAACTATCGTTGTAGAAAAAGTATATAAAAACATTATATAAAATTTATTTCGAGGTTATTATTGATTTTATTTTTCATCTGAACTAGATCTTTGGCTGATGGCTTGTAACAATTGTTGTCTACATATTTATATAGAAAACATGGGCTCATGTTACTTCCACTTATCATGATGCTTGTTGATATTGATTGTCTCTTCTATGGAGCTTGATTGGAGAAACTGACTGACTTTGAGTCTACAAGGCGGAGAATCTCCATTTCTGCCAAATAAAATAGAGCCTTTTTAGCCTAGATTTCTCTTTTCTAGACTAAAAATAGAGCTAAAACATAGTAAAATATTCTTCTCGATTAATAAGGTTTTTCGTAAAAAATAGTACGAACACTCGATTCTGTAGTATCTCACTAGAAACATTGCTTTTTTAAAGATTCCATAATAATTTCAATTGTTTCATCGATTTATGATGTCTGATAAATATTTCGCTGAGCTGAAGAATAAAACTACACATGTCGTTCAAACCGTTCGAAAATCGGCGGCTAACCACGGATCTCGTGGATGATTTTTTTAAACTCTTACAAAATTGTTAGATTTACGTGGAAATCGCATTTTCTTCGTAATGTAAACGCGTTGAAGCCATCGATGCCATCCACACCAGCTGAATTCGCTTAGGCTTCCAAAAAATAGCTATCTGTTAGATGATGTAATCAATAGAAAAAAGTGGCACATTAATATAAATCTTTTTGATTTGCAATCGAGTTTTTTAGATTGGAAATGATAATTGGATAGTAAGATCTTAAAAATAATTGATAAAAAAAAATGAGAAAACCGTTCGAATCATCAGTTTTTTTTAAAGAACTGCAGTCAACTGTCAGTTTTGATGAAAACTCGACGATAAGGGAATAATAAAATCGAATTATATTTTATATGGTGTTTTTATATACGTTTTCTAAAACGATAGCTGTGTACATTACATTTGTCAATAATTATTTTGTACACCTATCAAAAACAAATCTGATATGAAATCATACTTTATTGAATATAGAAAGAAACTATACAAAGTCCACGGAAATCGCTTAAAGTGTTAAAGAAATATCCAAGTTTCTTTTTCAATTGAACTTTTGGGACACTTTGTAGATTCGACACAGATCATAAGAGAGGACCCTGATCGGTACTTTTATTTGAAATCCTTATGCACCTATGCCGACATAGAATGTCAACAGTACACGCCGTTTCTCCAAATAAATTAGGAAAGCCAAGTATCTTGTCTCATACAATAAGATGATCTATAGAGCAGTTCAGAATATTTTTCTATGATTCTAACTTGAGATCTACTGTCGATGCGAAAACTGAGTTTCTCAGCAAGTATAATTCTGATATAGCATGCAGTAAAATATGCAGTTTTTTATTTACGACAATAAAAATAAGTCGAACAAAATTTATCTATCATAAAGCATGACAGGAAAATGTTTGAATCAGTAACATTTACGAGTGTTATATGAAAGTGGATTTAAATGACTGAATGATATGCAAACTATCTCGGAACACTATAGAACGTCATAGAATACATACATACATAAAAGCAGAATTCTTAAACAGCAAAATAGCTGCGTTTTCATTAGTGAGAATGAACTGTTTGAAAGGATCATCAAAACATGCTATGATTGGTAGCGTTAGATGATAGAAGGATCATAGCAAAACAAGACAGCGAAGTCATCGATTTAATAAAAGTATAGGATTTTCTGATGAAGTGCGAAATAGGAGGAAACTAACTGATATACTGTCAATCGAGGCTTTCGAGAAATATAGCGAAAGTAATATTTTGACCAAGGGGGAAACAGCTGATTCCAAGATTCTAGGATTCCATTAATTTCAAAAGATTCTGCGAGATTCCAAGGATTCCAACTGATTCTGCTGCTCGGAATCAACTATTTTCTTCTTGGGTTTTCTTCATTATTGTAAGGACGATAGATGATATTGTTCGTGTCGTTTATAGATTTTCAATGGCCCTCTATAATTCGCCTCGAACAATCTAATCTTGTCTTCTAACAATAGGAGGGAACTAGATATAGGAGGAAGAGAGGGGAGGGGTACGATGGGTTTTTTGGGTAATCCTTTTCCCCACTGTTTTAAGGGTGACACATAATGTTGTCTAAGTTGAATACAGATTTTAAAGGTCCCCTTTAAATTGCTCCGAACAACCCAATGTGGTTTTCTAACAATAGGAAAGAATTGGATATAGAACGGGAGAGGAAGGGGAAGGAGGAGAAAGATGGGTTTGGCGGGCGTGATCTTCTTCAGTACAGAAATGGCATCAGATACAGATGTTCGCGACGAATTAAAGGAGGCTCTTCAAAACCTATAATCGACGCAAACAACATTATGTTTTATCCTTACACAAGCGGGAAAAAAGATCACCCAAAAAACCTGTCCTTTCACCGTCCCTCTATATTATTCTCCGCTATCGTTAGAAGACAACATTATGTTGTTCGGAGCGATCTATAGAGGTCCCTTGAAAATCTCTAATCGACACGGATAAAACTATATGTTACCCTTAAAATAGTGGAAAAGTCACAACCGAAAAAACCGACCTATTTCTTCGACTCTCTTTCATTTCTTCTTTCTCACTCTCTCCTTTCTCTTTCTTCGCTATCCTAAGGGTTCCAGGATAAGATAATAGAAATGTATTAACAGATATCAAGCTACCCAATGATTGAATAAATCATCGATCAGCTATTTATGTACACAGTCAAACTAGTACCAGATCTCCAGTTCTAAATTGGCACTAGTGTATACCAGAGCTGCTGACCTGGTAGACAGCAGACGAAGTTGGATTTCTAAATTTTTGCCTGACCTGATCGGGCTAGAAAATTCTTGACCTGGTCTGCAAACTAAATTTCTTAACTTGGATATAGTTTAATACTAGCATTTACAGTATTCACTTCTTAGAATAAGACGACTACATGAGTCGATGTTTAGAATTTTTCAACCTCTTTTTGAATCTTCTCCTTTCATGATACGCAGCTACAATTATTTCTAGCATTTTTTGTGCAAAAACTATTTAAAATTCTTCTTACTTATTTAATCTTATACTAAGGAAAATTGCGTTATCCAGTTAAAGAATTTCATAGTTTCAGGAGCTAATCTAAACTAGAATCGAATTAAGAGTTCCATTTAATGAAAATGATGAAGAATTAAGTTCTGTCCACTCTTAAAAATAACATGTGAATAAAAGTCATCGAACCATAAGATTAGTAGAAGATTTTAAGCTAATTGTGAGAAGTTCTCATTCGTACGTATTTAAAATTGAAGAGACCTTACATATCAGCAAGTATTCAAAATAATCGATACTTTTCATATATACGTAGTTATAACTTCATTCCAAAAACATTCAAATATGTCTACATAAATCCCTAAATTTCAACATCTACTTGATTGATTACATGTGTGAAAGTGTTTGATTTCAGAACTCAGACCCACATTCAGGTGTCAAAGATTTTCATAAAAACGATCTTAAAATTGGTTCATGAGTGCTCGTGATTGAGAATTGACATAGTATAATCTATTGCTCCCATGAAAACAAGTCGGATCACACACTACAACGTATACAATGAAGTAATCCTAATTTGTAGATTTTGTAATAATTAAAAGTCTGAAACATCAGTTCACCTGGTTTAGCCTGCAAGCCAGGCTGAGCTGCAGGCTGACTTTCGAAATTTGGCCTGGCCTGTCACGCAGATCATACTAGCTAGGTCAGACTAAAAAAGGTGGCCTGTTTGCAACTCTGGTGCATTTCTAATCCGAGTGATTCTACAATGATTTCAAGTGATTTCAGGCAATTCCATGTAATTCTGTCGGCTGGAATCAGCTACTTCTCTGAGCATCTAATAATAGTCGATTTTATTTGTGTAATTATATAAGTTATTTCCTGTTTGTACGTCTGATTTCCACTGACCCCATTGACTGATTCCTCTGACTGATTCCAAAAGATTCCGTTGATTCCAAGGGATTCCATTGATTCCAATGGCACAGAATCAGTTGTTTCCCCCCTGATTTTGACACTATTCGAAATCATATATATATAGAAAAGAGAAGAGTAATTGTGAAAATCGAGAAAAGTTAACTGATGAGATTTTTTTCAAGATGCCACACTTTATGCAATCTTTGTCACTTGCACTCCGTGACATGATCGGTATACTATAGATGTTACTCGTTGTATCGATTACAGTTCTCTGAGTCATTGTGTATTGGCATTTCAAAAACTAACTGAGTAATAATTTCTCTGGATACAATAGTTGAAAATAAGCCGTCTTCGATGATCTCGCACACTTTTTGCACGTCCAAATCATATTGTACGTGGCTACTAATGAATTAATATCTGAGAGCAGATGTTCCCAACAGCAATACTGGATGAAGACGAGAAGTGATAATGAATCGAGCTGCTTCTTCATGACACTTGATAAATTTTTTGGATATCAGTTGAAAAATGACGACTACACAGAAATTTTTTTTCTACTTTTGAAGATGATCGTTTCCGATCTCTCGATATACTAATTGATATGACCTACACTTTTCTAGCTAACTGTTGTCATTGATGTCTATTCATAGACATCATTACAACTAAAAACTCAACCATTCAATTTTTTACTGCTACCTTAATGTCATTGAACAGAGTATCCAAAATAATCATAACTCAAGAAGAGAGGTGAAGAAACACAAATTGTCTTACGAGGGAACGTTCTCTCGTTAGCTCATTTCATCTCAGTAAGATATAGTTTCGTCAAAAAAATTATTATTTCATAATTTTCTGATGTCGAACAAATATATTTCGCCCAAATATGTGAAACCATAGACAAAACTGAAAATCATTTGCATCGAAAATATTCATACTCTGCTGTAGGAAGCCTAGATAAAATTTCACATCTACAAACGAAGAAAAACTTTCTACATTTGAATGTTTTTCATATCGGTTTTTTTTCAAAACTCTTTCAAAAGAAATAGATAAATTCGCGATGCGACATATTTCAATAACTTTTTCTCCTAAAGGTCGAAAAGAGGACAAAAAAGCTTCGATGTGTATTTGCCATGTTGAAGCCCTATGACATTTTTACTTGCTTAGACCGCAATGCAGAGAACGATAAGTGTAGAGCTTTGATCAAGGCTCCAAGGGTCTGAAGTTATTCTATAGACTATTTTAAAAAGTATGACTAGCAAACATGTTTCAGGTGTTAGATCTGCAAGTATCTGTCACAGGCAGAATTACACTTTAGGCAAAATTAAACTTAGAAAGAATTCGTTTTGAATTAGGCGCAAAATTACGAAATAGTCTTCTTTTTTTTCAAAATAACTTTTAATTATCATTTACATGAAGAAATCAAGATACATATCTATATTTTATCATTGGAAAGATTATTCATTTTCACTTAATCTTGAAGCTGTGTGTTGCATCAATTACTTATGCGTCGACTTCGTGAAATGATTCTCGAAAACATTTTCATGAACAAGCTAAGTAGGTTTTTGAATTTTTTAATATGTCGAGAAAGCAGCTATCATTTTACTACAAACAATATGTGAGCTGAAGAATTCTCCGCTTTTTGAAGTTGGAAAATAATTGAACAAAACTTAACAGCACAATATATTTATAACTTGTATATGACATATGAACTACGTTGAATTAGAAAATTAATAGACACCAGTAAAAAAATGCTCTTCAAAAAGCGTAAACTTAATGATCCTTTTTTTTATGGTCGGGTAGGGGTTGACAAAGTGTATTTATATTGAATATAGTGGCGAAATCTACATATTCTTAAATTTTAGTTAGACTTAAATTAAGCTGAAACGTAACTTAATTTGAATATTAAAATCAATTACATCTTCTTGTGGTTTTCGATTTTTTTAAATTTACAAATCTTTTAACAACTACGTTTAGCTTTGCCTGACATATGTCCATATAAAAGAATTGGAAACAGAAAAAATAATGTGCGTTAGTTTTTACAGATATTCAACAAATAATAAATAGGTGTTTGCTACTCAAATAAAAATTTGAAACAGTGGCTTTGATAATCGTTTTAATATACTGTAGTATTCGCACAAGTGTTCTGATTGGGTATAATTTTATCGTCAAAAAACTTGTGCAGTCCGCTCAACATATTAAGCACATTTATTCAATGATTAAGAAAACGTTGAGGTTGCACAAAAAAGTTGTACGCTGATACGTATATCGACTTAATAGTTTAGGCAAAACTATTGCATCGACAGTTTTCTGTAGAAACTCTGCATGGTTAGAGATATATCTATATTATCATATCATGTATGTGTTCTTCCTTAACTATTGTCTCATCGTAGATTGAAATGGACCCTATAGGTGATAATGGTGAATTGATCGATTGCTCGCCTCCTAAGGATGATGTTTTCGTCGATACAAATGAGGAAGCAAATCCAATTTCAAATGCACAAAATGTAAGAAACGTTCAG
Organism: Rotaria sordida; assembly: GCA_905250125.1. NCBI lineage: Eukaryota > Metazoa > Rotifera > Eurotatoria > Philodinida > Philodinidae > Rotaria > Rotaria sordida. Next base: position 16,361 of record CAJNOL010003544.1, read on the forward strand.
GACAACACCACCGATCGAATAAACAATAACACGATTCAACAGACTAAGTATGACTTTTTCTTTTGATATCAAATATGGTCGTTGTTATTCTTTCCTAGAAAATCTTGTTGCTGGTCAATACTGAATTTAAGTACGAAACCTGTCTTTGTATTGCCTATGATTACAAGTATAGCTATGACCATTGGTATACTGGTAGTTTGTTTTACTGCATCAAAATCATCAGGTATGTCTTTGTTACTTTGCATCCTTCGTATTCAATACGATAAAAATCCATAGTTAATTCGATTCTGTTGTACTAGTATTGTGAGTTTTGGTTAAAAAAATTCAAACTGTGATAAAATATTTGATATCGATATGTTCGAAGCAAATCATTAAGCGAGAACAGATTAAAAGCATTACAACTGCTTCACTTTTCGATTTCAAATTAGTAGTGACGAATGCGAGCCAATCAAGATGATTATCACTAGTAGATCTAATACTTTGTCCATAAGTCGGACCCTTTCGTTTAACTTATTGCTAGGAATTATAGATTAAAAAAGCATTTCAGAAATAATCATCCCATTGCCGCTTTGTTCTAGAGAAAGAAGGATAATGAGTTTTTCTAAGGCGGAGATTGTTGTGTTTTCTATATATACATTTTTTCATATCTCAATAAAGCAACAATTTCATGGTCTGATTTTTGACAAACTGATATTACACATTGTTACTTTTTGTAGAAAGATCAATTTTATCTCATTCAATGTTTTTGAATCACTTCTTCTATTATTTTTGGTAGTATTTTGTCACATCTCTAAATGGAAACAGCAGCTTATTCTAGATTTCTTTTTCTCTATTTCATCGATATGTTCTTGGATATAATAGAAATGCGACAGAATAAGAGAAAATACAAGTGATTTTTTCATAGAACATGATGAAAGTAAATATTTCTTTTCTACGGTACACATCTTCTTTACATTTTCTCACTTTATGTTGCCTGTAGAGGACAGTAAGCATTATATATGTTCCATCTATATCTTCTTTCGTTCTGCTATTATGTCTGAATGCATATACGTCCTCTTTTCTAGCATGTTTCGATACATTCGTTCTCTTTTCTCGGTCTTTCTGTATGATTCATGTGTGTTCTCCCTTGTATTGTCCAATGCGTTCTCATTTCCTTATTATGTTCCTTGAAACTATAAAGCTTTGTATGTGCGCCATCAAATAATAATTCTTTCTGACTAATAACTAGCTAGTAATCGACTATCTAAAATCTGACATCAGACAAATTATCCTATAATTCACTATCTTCAATCAGTTCTAGCAAAGAATAAATTGTATTTAATCTTTATAAATGTTTTGATTATATTTTGAAAAGAACGTCTCATATATTTGAAACGGAAATGATATTGAGTCATGATGACGAATTAGATGATCATAAGTTAGAAGACCTATTACAATTAGTATCCACATAGCACTATATTGGTGGATATAGTGTAGATGTTGGAAGGTGAATGTTTCTCTAATCTAACCTCACACTCACACCTGTTTCTAACTTTTCGACCTATGACCGAACACACGTGGCTCAATAATTTTTTTTGGAAGTTGATTTGGATCTATTTCAGAGTGTTAAAAACTTTTGTTTCACATTTCAAACAAATGTATGCCATGAAAAAGTTGTATTGATGGGTCAATGATTCGTTGATCTTGGTACAACTAGAACTGTGGTTCACTCATTTTTCCGAATTATCATTATCATTAGATTGATCAATTATTTTCTTGATCTTTTGTTTCATTCTCATTTCCTGTATCATTTTGATTTTCTCATTAAGTAAAAAAAGTTAGCTAAAGATCTTCTATTTTTAGATGACAAGAAACGATACGTAAGATGAGTTTCTAAAAAGCCAGTTTGTGAAAAAATTACTTTATTGAGATATGGACAATAGAACGAATCCTTTTGAAGTCTTTTTTTCTACTCTGTGTGTTCTACTAATGAAAAAACTATTAGGTCAAACAGAGGGTATTTAGAAATATGATATTCGAGTGAGGGAATATTGGTCAGTTTGATTTTTGTCGCAAAGAAAGTCAGTTTTATGGAAACCACAATTTTCTATAAACTTTGATCATACGTCTGTAGAGTCGAGGAATCCGCAGGAGAGGTGCATAAAGAAGACAAACCGGTTGACTTCGGAACTGTCAAAAGAAGTGTATATTTCAATGCAGAATAAGCTAACAAATCATTTGATACCACATTCAAACTATTTGAGAAATAATCTAATGACTTCTGACGCAGAGTGCTATACCATATTTTCACTGCATTCAGGTGGTTGTATACTAGCAATAAGTTTGTCAAAGCATCTAATAGTAAATATAAGCTTAATTTATGGTAGTCCAACAGTGTTTCTATCGATATTTCAGGTGTGTCATGAGGGTTTAGGCGTCTCAATTGCTTTCGAAGTGGCTTTTACGATGGGGTGATGCAGTTTTGAATGATTGCACGTTAATGTAGTTTTTTTTCCGGAATTGATCTACGATGATTAGTGAAGTTTTGTCATCTGTATATTTATGATATTCACAAGAAAATTGTGCCGATGTGTAGTCTGTCAAAAACTGCATCAAACTCTTAAGAGAAATACTATTAGTTCATTATAAATTCATCTTATGTTTCCTATTTCTGGATGATTCATATGAGAATTTGTGCAGAATTTGCTACTCTTTCAAATGAAGCTATTTATGGGCAGATGAACAAATGTTTTGGCAAACTTATTGTTAGTATATGGCCATCTGAATGCAGTAAAAATGTGGTATAGTAATCTGCATCAGAAGCCATCGAATCGCTTCCTAAATAATTTGAACGTTGCATCAAACGATTCGTCGTCTCATTCTGCATTGAAATATATACTCGTTTTGAAAATTCTGAGATGAGCCGATTTGTCTTCTTATGTGTCCCCCTCCTTCATTGATAACTTCTCGAAATGTGTAGCCTTAAGATTTGCACTCTGGAGAGGCTATTTCTTGAAAATAACGATACTAGTAACTGTGAGCAACCATGAATGGATTTGAACTCTTCACCCCTCGAAATCATTTGATCAAACTTCAAACATATAGCTGTTGTCGTAAAATAAGCTTTCTTGGAGTGGAAAATTAAGCGGACATATTTTCCTTTATTCAATAAGATATCTTATCAGCAGCGGTAATTTGTCTCCTTAGTCCTCTGATTAAATACAAAGTGTTTATTAATTACTGACAAATATTACTTACCACTTACTGTTACATAATAATCGATACCACCAAATATTTACCTAACCAGTGATAAGTGATAAAGATTATGATGCAACAATAAATAACCCATGATTATGCTAAGCATATATGACTGCTATATAGGAGATTTTTCAATCATAAAAACATTTAGTATTACTTTGGTAAGTGGAAGTCTAAGTAACAGTAAACATGACACTTCCAAGGATATTAGTTGATGAATTTTCTCCGTTAATGGTTTTTTTTGTAAGTTATACCTCTTATATTCATATCTCGTAGTAGACCACCGTGTACTAAAAAGTTAAATGATGATATTTCGGCTTAATATTTTCCTTCCGTATATCTCTCATATTTATCAGAATATCATGAATGTTCCAGTGTTAATCCTTCGAACTAGATCATCTGAAGAAGGTATACCTTTTTCGTTGAAACTTTCGAAATATACTGGAAACTACATCGCTGTGATGATTTAGATCTAGCAATAAATGAATCCAAGGATAATAAACGAGAATGTTGGAGTGATCTCGTCATTTAGAAAAATAGAAACCATCATATAGCTGTAGAGACCATATTATAACAAATGCAGTACGATCAGACAATAGGAAATCACAGGTCCACATAGACAATATCGAAAATGAATAATCGCTCAATTCGTCAAGCAAATACTATCAATAAAACTCTGTTGAACTATCCGTTGTATATTCCCAGATACAAGCAAAAAACTTACCCTATCCTGACTGTTACTGTTGATTATCGATGCAAAACATTTCGAAATGCTTTAGAATTTTTGCCACTACGGTATATTTGTGCCCGATGACATATCATGTCATGGAACAACCTGTAAGATAGAGATGATAGTGGTTTTGGTCATATAGGTAGGATCAGTCTATGATCCTTACTAAATAATATTAGTTGTGATATTTGCTATTTAAAAGTCACTATACGCTTCGTGAACGAATTGTCAAGGAAATGAAAGAGAGCGTACAATGATTAATCTGAATGATGAGTTTCGTGAGATTCAACGAGGTTCTGTTGAAAAGTACTGGTTTCCATCTCGATCTGATTACTATCATCCGACAAATTTCAATAGAATATCATCGAAATTATGGGAATTTGATATAATCTATTAGGGATAGTTGAACCATAATAGCTGATTAGTCTCTATTTCTTTATTCTTGTGTTACTTAGTTCCAAAATGTAAACTTAATTTTAAAGCAACGGCCCGAAATCCAATTGACTATAAGTATGATCCACGATCTGTCGCCATGGGCGACTTTAATAACGATACCTGGCTGGATATTGTCGTTACCAATTATGCTGCTGACAATATAGCTATATATTTTGGATATGGCAATGGCACTGTAACAAGTCCAGTCAAGTATTTCACCGGTTCTGGCTCTGCTCCGGGCATGGTTGCTGTTGGTGATTTCGACAACGATCATCGACTGGATCTCGCTATTGCAAACTTCGGTACAAACAGCGTCGGTGTGCTTCTTAGATTCCAAAATGGGTCTTTTATGAGCCAAACCGTGCTTTCAGTTGCATCATCTCGCCCCGTTTGGATCCATGTAGTAGATCTTAACAATGACGCAGCACTAGATATTGTGACTGCTAACTACGGCACACACAGTATAAGCATATTTTTCGGATATGAAAATGGGAGCTTTTCAAGGCCGAGCACGTATCCTACGGGTTATGATTCTTTTCCATTTGCCGTTGTCAGTGGCGATTTCAACAACGACAAACAGATGGACCTTGCTATCGCCAATTATGGCACCAGCAATGTCGGTATAATGTTTGGAACTGGTAACAGCACTTTTGCAAATCAAATCACGTTCTCAACTGGTCCGAATTCCCATCCATACTCGCTTGTTGTTGGTCATTTAAACGAAGACACCATACTAGATATTGCCGTTGCGAACTATGGAAATAATAATGTAGGTGTGCTTCTGGGTCACGGCAACGGAACTTTTATGAGCCAAATGACATATTCCCTCAGTGCTGCATCTCCATATTCTATTGGCATTGGTGACTTCAACAACGACAATCGAATGGATTTAGTCGTGGCCAATAACGGTACTTATAATATAGCTCTACTTGTCGGATATGGCAACGGCACTTTTGCAAGTCCAAAAATGTATTCAACTGGATCTTCTTCATCAATCTCCATTGCCATAGGTGATTTAAACAGAGATAATCGTTCAGACATTGCCTTTATCA
>CAJNOL010003545.1:0-20088 GCA_905250125.1 Rotaria sordida
TGACCCAAGGATGGCTCTCAATGTGAATAATTTCGCTGAAATCTTATACCAAGAGATTTACCATATTTTTCTGCATAGGATAGAGTAAGAATCAATTGATAATGGCTTGTAGCTCAAACTGGCTTCTTATACACTCCCATTCTTTTAAAGCTTATTCTCATTTACTATTTTAACTATAGATCAGACTTTTTAACGAGTTGGCAAAGGAAATTCTTATCAATTGTAGCAACAGATCTCCGCTATCAATCAGTGTAAAAATCACGATAATATCTGACCATGGTGTGAATTAAAATTCGTGCCACCATCTCTGTGTAAAACTCATGAGCTTATTCAATTTCCTGCACTGGCAAACCTATTAATTTGTTGCCTCTTGTGGGGGTAATTGGATACGTTGATCGGGACAATTTGAAATTCCATGAAAGGTCTATTATTTTTGGGTAGATTTTGAAAGTTTTTAGATAGGCTTATAGAATGTCGTTCATTCTACATTCTTACAGAAAATTGCAAGAATCGAATCAGAAATAGCAAAGTTATATTAGTAAGAAGTAAAAGAACCGTCAGTTTGTATCCAGATGAAATTTGCAACAGATATGAACGAAAATAAGACCTTTACTCATATTCACCGTAAACAAAAGTTGCCTCTATCGGCAACTATATGATCAATTTCAAATAGTTGAAGATGCTAAGGCTATTCTGAGTGGAAGTTGTTTTTCCGACTATCAAAAAATTTATATTCAACTTCCAGCACAAAACATTGGTTTCTTATTTAAAGAAAATATAAGAGTATGATTTCCATGATTGTGAATGTCATTGTCTATGTTGTAGTAACTGTAAATACATACATATGATGTTGAATAAATCGAACGAAGAGATAATGACTGTCGGCAAATCATTACTAGACAACAACTTATTTTCATTTTCGTCTTTCACTGTTTCTTTTTAAAATTATTTGTATTCATTTCGAGAACAAAATAATCCGCACAACAGTTGGTAGTTCATGTAAGTGAGGTAAGTCTTGTACTTTCACTATCGTTTGATCAATACTATCTTAAAACTTAATAAATGACTTTCTGATAGTCGATTGATTTCTAACAAAATGGGATGTGGTACATCTTCTCCAACCAAACAATTCCATTCAACTCCATCTGATTCAACACTCAAAACTGATCAAACACTCGAACATGTTCCATCGAAATCTGAAACACCTGAAGCACAAATAGACAATATGGAAAATTATACTGTTGCTTTGTTATACATTTAAATTGGCAAGTATATGGATATTTAAAAGTTCAAAAGTTAATTTCAACAAATCGTCAATTCACTTAAAACATTTACAGATCCGAAAGAATGTCGAGCTTTTATGGCTCGTATTAAAGATGAAAAGACTTTTTTTTGTGATTATTTCAGAAACACTCGGCGAATAATTTATACCAACAATATATGAAGTCAAACAATTTGATTCGATGTATATTTTTTGTTCGGATAAGATAAAATACGAAATTTGGGCCATTCGTTTGACATTAACAGACGATAGCGATGACCAACTAAGTGCAATGAGAAGCATATTTTAAGAAGCCAATGGAGGATAAGAATTCTTACGTAAATTTTGCTCAATTGATGCATCAATTAGCAGCATGGAAAAGAGTTGAATATTTCTATTTAATGGTTCTTGAGACGGAGACAACATGGCAACGTCATTTAGCCTTACTGAATGGTCTCGAAATGATTAAGAGAGAATTGAAACAATATGAAGAGACTCTAGCTTACTTTAAACAATTGATGAAACTTAAAGAAACACAAGGGACTCAGAGCGTGGTAGATTTCGTGTCGATTTATAATAATTTAGCCGCCCTTTATTATAAACGGAAGAAAATCGTTCTAGCTATCGAATATTTTCATAAAGCAATTGACGCCAACAATATCAAACCCAATAGTAATCTTTAATGAAAAATGTCGCAATATTCGTATTAATATTTTTCTAAAGATTTATTTCTCGTTGGCGAGTACGTATAGCAACATTGCGAATACATTTCATTCGATGGTATCCTATGCACAAGCTTCTGAGCATGCTTCAAAGGCAGTTAATATCGACTAACAAGCTCTACCGCCTGACCATTCTCAAACTTCGATCCATATGCGCAATCTTAAAATTCTCAAACAGGACCAGTTAGCCTAGAAGTACAACATAATTGTATAGAAGAAATCAATTATATTTTCATACATTTATAGTTCTTGCATACTTTATTTTGACTTTTGTATATCTATGGACTCTTGTAGACCGATGAATGTGAATGAAAGTGTACGTAAGGTCTCCATTTCCGCACATGAAATCAAAGTTTTTTCGTTGTTCATACAATCTCAAAATGTTCTCGATCAAATACCATATAAATGAGAGGTCTTCATTGTTAGTTAGTACTTTTATTAAATTCAACTTTCGAAAATCTCTAGCAAAAAAACTGGCGCTGCAATTATTGTATGGTATACAAAACTCCCCTAATGATAATAATTATTTCTCATTGCAAATGTGCTTAGAGCATGGTTCATGGATCCTAACGCTGTTGAACGCAGTCAATCTCTGATCACTTTAATTGGAGTAAAAATCGTCTGATACATACCGGAAAATTTGTTTCTCGTTTTTCTCGAAATCAATTTTTATACAAAAAAGGTGCAGAATCTTCCTCACGCTTTCTCCGACATAATATGTTCCCATTGAGTTGAAACTATGGTCAGTATTTCGATCTTTTTACTGGAATGGAAGGAAATTAAAAAAAACCAAAGTAGTAGACAGCTCAAACTTTTTCTAGTATCTGCTGCAGAAGGGAGCATTTGGGAATTTTGAGTCTAGGACAACTTTTGCTCTACTCATTAAGATCTAGGTACTCTGAAAGTTTAAAATTTTTCTGATGAAACCTTCTCCAGAAACCTCGAAAAGGGGTGAGTTCTATTAACCTTGCTATTTCGTTTCATATTGTGCAGATTAATGACATCAAAACTTCAAGCTTTGATAGCCCTTGGAAAATCCTGGATCATTTGATATCTAGTCTAAAAATCGAACGATTTCAATGGGTTTGTTGAGAATAGATTATTTTTGAGAAAAAAAAGGAAGCAAAGTTTTCTGTCATAGATGCATAAGTTGGAATATTCTTATTGAGAACTTGTGATTTCGACCCGATAAAGTGTAATCAAATCTATTGGTTTATTTCGGAGTAATTTCGGAAAATTTTTTCTTTTTTCAAGAAAAGAAAATAAACAATCTGAAATGAGTATTATTCAGATTATATGTTTGAAGGATATGTAAAATTCATTTTGTTCGAACCATTTGAGATAGGTATTCGATAAGAAATCAAGTTCAGAATGATGCTACAGTTTGCAAAGAATCTATTGAAAAAATTCGACTCAGCAGTGCGTTCAAAGTTGCCGAAAATAATATACACATTGTTATTTTTGAACACAGTTGTGCATATAACAGAATACCAATATCAAACAATGACGATTTAAATCCCGGACCATAATCAAATGCTGATAACATTCTCATAACCGATGATCATATTGAATGTGCAGAAACCTGAAAAACATTTCTGTAATACATAGTTATTTGAACATATTTTCTAATTCAAAGGGAAACAGGCTTTCTATGAATTAAATAGACTTGTTTTTATTCAACATCAACTATATATATTGATTGAAAATATACGTAGGTGTAATTATGTCCGGTTTCGAGTATATTCATGTAGAATTCTTCCCTAGACATGTTCTAGAACTCGTATTCATGTTTCCAGTACAACCCAATGACCCCTATTGCATAGTTTAAGCTATGAGCACGCCCATGATAACATTCAATAGGACTCATGGAATTGTACTAAGAACATAAATAGCAGACCTGAAACAAATTTCAAAGCAAATTCTGCACGGATGTACTCGAAACTGGACCAAATTTCATCTTCATGGTACAAACACTTTCAAAATAAATGCCGATATGTTATGCCGATCGATTTATCGGCGGCAGTTATCACATAGAAACTTCTTCTGACATCATCATTATTTTGATTGAGTGATATGAGGTTTCACATTGTCCTACTAAAATTCCAATCTATTCTGAAGATTTTATATCCATATTATATTGTTTTTAATGTTGACAAGTCAACAAGAGTTTAATGAAGATAACAAAGATAGGGTGTGGGTGTGGGTCTGTGGGTGCGGGTAAAGAGAGGAACGATACCCACACCCACACCCACCCCACACACCACACCCACCCACCCATACCAACACATCCACACACCCCACCCATACTCACACCAACACACCCACACCCACCCACACCCTAGGTACTCAAGGAATCAAAGAGACTTGAGGCACCCGAGGAATTCAAGGAACTCAGGGGTTCAAGAAAGTCAAGGACCTCTAGGAATTCAAAAAATCTAAGGAACCAAAAGAACCTTAGGCACTTAAGAAACCCAAGGAATTCTAGGAACTCAAGGAGTCCTAAAAACTCTAAGGGCCCGAGAAACTCAAGGAATTCGAGAAAACCAAAAAATGCAAGGCGCTCAAGAAGATCAAGAAATTTGAGTAACTCAAAGAAGCCAAGGGACTCAACAAAGTCAAGGAACCCTGGAACTCAAGGACTCTAAGGAAATCTTGAAATGTTTCCACCGGGAAAATCGTAACATTCGAGGGAAATTTAACAGTATCACCGACGTCAATGATTTCAGAAGCCGAATCCGTGGATTTTCGACAGGTTTCCATCGGAAAGACGCCGTCTCCGGCCAAAAAGCTTCGGAATACGGTTGCAGCTTGGAAGCAGGAATTTAGTGATCGGATTCGGTGGTCGGATTTTTTCGGTTCCCGTAGGAACTGACTGAAACCAGTCAGAGCCAGGTACCAGACTCCTGCTTCCAAGTTTCTACTACTTTTCGAAGCTTTTCAGCCAGAATTGGCCCATATTTTTTGACCTGGACAATTTTTTCTCAGCTTGAAAGTTTGCAGAACAGTAGTCTTGTGATATAGTTCAAAATCGGATATGACAAAGCTAACACTAGAAGTGACGGCTTTCAGACCAGATCGTTCCATTTGTTATTGAACTATTACATACACATAAAGCCTTTCATAGCATCTATATGTCACCTCATCTGCTGAACTATTTTGTCAACTGCTTGCTCGAATCCTTTTGAAAGATACACATTCCCTTCTGGAACAAATGATGACTGAGACTGATGAGAGTGGGTTGAAAGAAGATATGAGTATACAAGACATGTCGTGGCACTGCGAGTGAGGACAGAAAGATAATGTACGCATTCGTCAGACATCATATGCGACTCATGGTGAGCACATAAATACATACAAAGCGTCTCGCATGCACTCTCAATTTTGGTACGCTCAACTGTGAAGAAGTCTTCATCTGGAGGTCAGAAGAGTTAGAAATGTGCTAGATGCATGCATTTCCTGTAAGAGATTCAAGGGGAGAAGGCATACTTCTATACTTCTTCATACTTCCCATATTTCCTCCTACTTCTTCGTGCTTCTCAATACTTTTTGATATTTCTGAAGTGCAGGAGCACACTTTTTTCTCTTTCAAAAACTACTTCATCTTACTGTAAAAGCCATTATATTTCTCCATAATTCTTGATACTTCTTGGTGCTTCTACGTACTTCGGGACTCCCGGAATATACTTTTTTCCCTTTTGAATAGATGTTTTGAGAAATATTACCATACGTGATAATTGAATAACCAGTGAATGAGTACTACAGGATATCGATTGTCTGCGGCGATATGACTGGTAACTGATCTCCGATTTCTAACTGTAGGACAGAAATCCAGTTGTCTAGATTTCCATGTTGTACAAAGCAGAGATCCAAACAGGCCTACTTTTCGTAGGCCTGGCTTACCCATGACAGGCTATGAACCTCTTCAGCCTGCCTGTACCTGAGGGTGTGGGGTGGGTGTGGGTGTCATTTCTCTCTTTACTCACACCCACACCCACACCCTCATGTTAAAAGTTCTTAATATTAATCGAATAAAAATATCAAATTTGATTCTATTTTGAATCTGTGAAAAGTCATTAATTAATCAATAATCGTTTATTTCACATGATTTTCCACTGATTTGACATGATTTAAGATGCTTTAAGCTGATTTATGCTATTTAGTTTTGGTTTTCAGTTGATTTAAATCTGCCTTTTCCCTCTTTAGGTACCCCCAATATTAGGACTTGAGGACTTAAGGATACGGGATTGGTGACAGGAGACACTTATCTGACTGTTACCCCTATTCCAAGGTAACTGGTAACGTAACGGTAACTTTCTACCCATAGTTGGAGATTCTTCAGAAAAAAAGTTATTATTATTAATAACAATAACAACCAAATAACAATAACAACCAAATAATAATAACAACCAAATAATAATAACAACCAAATAATAATAACAACCAAATAACAATAACAACCAAATAACAATAACAATCAAATAATAATAACAACCAAATAGCAATAACAATCAAATAACAATAACAACCAAATAACAATAACAACCAAATAATAAAAACAACCAAATAATAATAACAACCAAATAACAATAACAACCAAATAACAATAGCTTCTCACTCCTATAGTCCACATTTTTTGCAACCTTCAATTTATTCTCTCTCTCTCCGTCAATCAAGCTGTTCGAGCAGTGAGTGAGAGAATAAGCAAAAAAATGATAATATAGATAAGAAAAAATAATATATCTCACTAATATATGATCAAGGTTTTTCTCAAATATACGGTTGAATGCACACAATCCAAACATATTTTCGATGGATATATAAGCAAAATGATGCTTTGCTTTTCTTTACTAAACAACGTCGATACATTATCAAGATATTACATTCGTCCTTACAATATACATCGCATTAATACAACAAGCACACGTAAGTCTTTTGATATTGTAGTATCTCTCGTAAGCCATTTTAGTCTATCAGTGTTCAGAAGATTTTTCGATCCTTAAATGATACCAGTAATTGAGTATAGTTTATGTTGGCTTTAGATTGTGTCTAAACGTATGAAAAGAAGAAAATGAAAGTAAATATTGACAAATTTCGCCAATTTTATAAAAATAGTGATGAAGCTAGTGACTTTTTTCTCGTTAACACAGAGCGTTTGAAGCTATTCATGAATTTAATGAGAACGATAGTAATTAATATGCTACTGAAATCGGTCCTGATTATTCGATAGTTATAAGAGAACCTTGGTGATTTGAACCGGTGCTCTATGATTCGAAGAGACATTAGAACTATTTGTTGTGCATAGGTAACTATTAGAATGCCTTGAAAAATTGCGAAGACAAGTAGATTGGGAACACCTCAACAATACTCTTCACAACTCTAAATGATTGAAGTGATTCGCGCCTTGAAGCCTTACGTATTTGTTATAAAGATACCATTGTGATTCCACTAAGAGGTGCTTCCCATGTCAAATCTTCGTATCTCAGCAGTTTTTAAAAGCATAATAAAAGACATGTATGTTCAAAGAGAGACAACACTATCTTTTGAAACGATAGAGGAAATGGATAAAAATTGGCTAGATATTCTAACAGTTTTTCAATAGAACTGATGTTGAAAGTGTATTTCTCCCACTTCTTTCATATGGTTATATCTATGTTCTGAGGAAATCTATACACAGATGTGACAGGGTCTTAAACTGGGATATGCCAATAAATTGTTTTTCATTATTATTATTACAAAACACCAATTTTTTAACCTTGTGTATGTTTGGAGGGAGGATCTCCAACTTGTGAAATTTCCAGTTGCGATAACTCGAAGAAAGTAATAAAAATTTGGCGTATAAAAATGATGTCATATCTTCTATGTTAAATAACAATAAACAAACTGTTTGCATAAGTGCACTTATGTAAAACGAACGACTAATGGTTCATATTGCAACCATTCTGCAGATTTCGCTCATGAAAAATAAGTTTAAAAGCTAGATTTTTTTGAGAATGCTCACTAATATTTCTTTAATGAGAGATTTCAATAAAACTCTGATTTTCCAGTTACAGAATGAAATTGAAGAAATCAGAAATAGTTCACAATGATGCTTTGGTTTAGAAATTGCCATCGACAATTCTCGTGCTATAGATCAAATAAGGTTTCAAATTAAGCCGAATTTGAGATTAGGTGAAGTCTAAATAAAAAACGGATGGCATTATGGAGAAATAGAATGAAACGTACCAGTGACTAGCCATGAGTAGTGTCTCGAAGGGTTTCAGACGAACGACTAGCCGGTGCACTAAAAAATCTCTTGAAGACACACTTCAAACTGTTTGTATTCAACAAACAAAAATCAACAGTCTAGACTTAATGAGTTTGAACAAGGAATAGCAGTTGGTAAGAACCTCATGTAAAAAAAATTAGAAAAAATCAGATTTTAATCGATTTTTTTCTGATTAATAATCGATTAAAATGGGACGATTTTAATCGATTATTTGTAAAAAATTTATCAAAATCAACTAAACTCGAATGGCTCTTAGTTCCTTACATAGCTACCTTTCAGTCCATTTTCATCTATTATTGTTTTCTAATGCATTTTAATCTACCTTTACCTATTTTCTGATTTTAATCCACCATTACTTGTTCTCCAATTTTAATCCACCCTTACGTGTTTTCTGATTTTAATCTTTACTTACTAAATAATCGATTTTAATCATACGCCTCGAAAATAGGTGCTTTTACCAAGATTCGAACGCGAAACCATAATTTTCCCATGTTTTTTTTGGAATTCTCCATGGCAAGAAATCCTTAGGGTGTCGCCAAGCTAGTGCCAGACATATATACTAAAATTGGAACTCCTATATAAATTGAATCAATTAAGATTGCGCAATCACATAAATAATCGATTTTAACCAAGTACTAGCATTAATCGATTATTTTGCATTTTCTAACAATGATCGATTTTAATCGATGACCAGCATTAATCGATTAAAATCAATCAGATTTTTAATCGATTCTTCTGATTTTTCTAAAAATAATCGATTTTAATCGATCATCAGCATTAATCGATTAAAATAAATTAGATTTTTAATCGATTATTTCGAATTTTTTAAAAATAGTCGATTTTAATCGATTACCAGCATTAGTCGATTAAAATCAATTAGATTTTTAATCGATTGTTCTGATTTTTCCAGAAATAACCGATTTTAATCGATTATTAGCATTAATTGATTAAAATCGATTAGATTTATAATCGATTATTTCGAATTTTCTACAAATAATCTATTTTAATCAATTTTTACCTAAGTTAAATCGATTATAATCGATTTTTTACACGAATTTAATCGAAATTGCTCCTTTTAATTGATTTTTTCCGATTTTTCTCCGAAAAATCAATTTAAATCAGATTTTTAGGCTGCTTTTTTTTACATGGGAACTGAGAAATATTTTGAAATAAAGTGTGACAACGCTTTTTATGCACGTGCACAATATTTTAATACTACATTTGGCGGAAAACATCAGTCACAGGTTTTATATTCATGATATCAGAAATAGATATAAATGAAATAAACGAGAGTTTTTCTGCTGATATGTGTTCTTGTCTGTACTCATTCAAATGTCGAAATGTATACAGATATATTCAACCTACGTATGTAATCTGATGGTTACTTTGAGTAGGAGCTTCTTCCAAGTATGGCAGTTCGATTGAAGACTAGATCTAGTACGATTAATTTTAAGCTAGGAGTTCAATTGAACCCGTATTTTTGTAGCGCATACGCCAGTAAAAAATATTGTCGGCTGATGTTTTGGTAAGCCAATAGTTTTCTAGTAGAAATTTCAAGCAGTATGCACTGTAAAAAAAAAGCGTAGATCAGAAAACGAAAAAAGGGTTTATAAAAGTGCAACGTATAAAGAACCCTTTACGAGGGTTTATTAAAGCTTCATAAACCTTTCCGTAAACCCTGAAAAAAGGGATCATCTCGGGGTATATGAGCGTCAAATACGGACTTTGAAGGGTTTATGAAAGGGTTGATAGTGCTCATAAACCTTTAAAGGGTTTGCTATACGTTGCACTTTCATAAACCCATGAAAAGGGTTGATAAGTATCATAAACGTTCGCATATAACCTACAAAAACCCGTTGAAAAGGGGTTGATGATAATACGATACCCTCACTCACGACTTACAAAGAATCTCGAGAAGCGTTTATGATGGTCATGAATGGTTAAAAGGGTTTATGCTGAGGTATATTAGTGGGTATATTAGTTGCCTGAACCCCTTCAAGGATTTATGAAAGCGTATATTAACGGATACATTAGCATCATCAACTCCTTCAAGAGTTTATGAAGACGTATGTTAACGGGTATATTAGCTTCATCAACTCCTTCAAGGGCTTGTGATAAGGTATATTAGTGGGTATCTTAGATGTCTCAACCCTTCAATGGTTTATGAAAGCGTATATTAACGAGTACATTAGCATCATCAACTCCTTCAAGAGTTTATGCTGAGGTATATTAGTGGGTATATTAGTTGCCTCAACCCCTTCAAGGGTTTATGATGAGATATATTAATGGGTATATTCGCATCATCAACTCCCTTCAGCGTT
The DNA here is from genome assembly GCA_905250125.1 of Rotaria sordida. Classification (NCBI taxonomy): domain Eukaryota; kingdom Metazoa; phylum Rotifera; class Eurotatoria; order Philodinida; family Philodinidae; genus Rotaria; species Rotaria sordida. The sequence continues at coordinate 10,570 of CAJNOL010003545.1, forward strand.
TATGATGAGGTATATTAGTGGATATCTTAGATGCCTCAATCCCTTCAAGGATTTATGAAAGCATATATTAACGGGTATATTAGCATCATCAACGCCTTCCGGGGTTTATGCTGAGATATATTAGTGGATATATTAGTTGCCTCAACCCCATCAAGGGTTTATGAAAGCGTATATTAACGGGTACATTAGCATCATCAATCGCTTCAAGGGTTTATGCTGAGGTATATTAATTGGTATATTAGTTGCCTCAACCCCTTGAAAGGTTTATGAAGATGTATATTAATGGGTATATTAGCATCGTCAACTCCTTCAAAGGTTTATGATGGGGTATATTAACGGGTATATTAGCTTTATCAACTCCTACAATGGTTTATAATGAGGAATCGTAAGAGGTATATTGACTTCAATTTATAAGTTTAGGCTGCGTGGTGGACGGTATTGAACGACTGAAGCGCATCTCAACTATTGGAAGGGTTGATGTTAGGCTGAGATCGAGCAGGGAAGAAAAGGTGATAATCTGATTGGCGAGTTTGCGAATAATTGTCGAGCGTTGGTTTGGTTGGAATAAGCTTAGAACTTCTTTGGAATAGAGGGATTCGCAGTAAATCTCAGTGATATGCAAAAATGTACGAATGATATTTACCTAGTTAATGGATGATTTTCGGGCGATGCTCATCGTATGGTGATTCTAGAGGATGTGTCGTAGCCATTAACCAATCGGTACGCGAGTTATATAAGGCTAAACACTTATCTAATGATGGGTTTGCTTGTCGAAGATGAGAAGTGGGGAAGCTATGGTGTGATAATATTAACAATTCAGTTGTATCCGCAGGAGAAAGAAGCGAAACTAGAGAAGCTGAAAATAACTTTTTGATAAAATAATTTAACACGACAAAAGAAGTGAGGAAACAGAAATTTCCTACAGGAAACTCTCAAAAACTTTTACTAGAACTAGTGATGGAACACTCAGTAAACTATAAAGATATATAAATAAAAGGGGAAGTTGAAATAGTGACTATAGTTAACACTTTAGGCGAAACTATTCTCTAGAGAATAAAAGAAACTAAGCTGGCAACAATAGAGATGGTATCCGACCATGGAGGCAACTCTTCATTTACAAAACCAAAATATCATAAATTCGTTAAAAATGCGGAACAGGAGTGCTCAGAGAGAGAAGCTACTATTAAAGAAAGTTGTTACATATTATTACTCAGTATTCCCAAACTGAAGATCCAACAATTAAACAAATGCAGGACATTTCCGAAAACTATACTCGAATTGAAGAGAGAAACTACGAAATGAAGGTGACTATATACTAGAAGAATTTTCTTACCTGGATGTCCGATTGACAGCAACAGATTCGAAAGCCAATAGACGTCCATTATCATCATTATGCTTGATACGCGCAATCTAAATCCAAAAAACATATAGAGCTACGAAAATCTGTTTTCATAAACCGCGTGTCCTACTTGGCTATTCTCCAGAATATTATGCATACGAACTGTTAATGACGATGCCACTCATATATCTTTATCGTCCACATAGTCATTTCTACCAGGAGTCCTAAACTCAGCATTGAAGCCAAAATCAAGCAGTGTCTGCTTTTCGTTGTAAGCACCAGATAACAAATCACGAATAATTTGACAAAAAGTCTTACATATGGAAAAAAAATTTCATAGGTATCTCCGGTAAAAAATCAATGCATATTTAGAAAGAAACTTACCACTGACTTCCATGCACGAGCTGATATAAAAGCCATTCAATACAAAAATAGAAACTTGACCAAAGACAGCATGCATTAGCATTTGAACACCTAAATGAAACAAAAGAAAAATAAGCAATCAAAAAAATCTTCATATTTTCAGCAATCTCTCTATGATAAACAAGAGAATAAGACTTAAAGCAGCAAAACAAACAGTTTCATCACTCTCAACAAACGAGAACAAACAAATCACCAAATGAAGCACTATCGAAATACGTAAAACTATTTCTCACATTTTTCACACTATCACTAAAACTACAGCGAGGACATAAGCTTAACATATTTATCGCATCTCAAGAATAATACCAAAAGCCTGAACTACTTCATAAAAGTAAAAGTCACACATGAAAAAGTATCTATCTATCATGATGTTCACCTAAATGACAAATCCAAAAATAGCTTTGCCACAAACCTCACAACAGTATGAAACTATATCTTTTCTTTCATACGAGCAACGGAGACATGTAAAAACTCTTGAATTGATCTATCCTCAATTCGTAAATTAATATTGCCAAGAAGGAAACATTCAAACTGAAAAACACCGAGATGATACTTCCGATTCCACAGTAGCAATCTAAACAAGAAAATTAGTTAGTGAACGAGAGTTGGAGAAAAAAAGATTTTCTCGAGCTGCTTGGGGATTGAACAGAGGTAAAATGAAATAAATACTTATTCGTCGTACCAAGAAACAAACGTTGTTGACAAGACCAATTCAACGAAATGATGAATCGCTTGAAGATGAGATCATTGATTTAGACACAGTCAATCTAAAAAAAATTAAATTAGTTAGTGAACGAAAGTTAAGAAGAAGGATTAATTTTCTTGAGTTGTTTTACAATGGAAGAGGCATAAGATAAAGAAAATACTTATTCGTGGTACGCAGAACGAAACGCTGTTGAGAGGTTCAACTTGATAGGATGATATATCACATTAACATCACACTACTTATTGCACATGTTGAATCTAAACAAAAAACTAACTGTTTAACGACAGTTTAAAATAAGAAAATGATTTTCTTCAGTTGCTTTTTATGAGAAAAACCTAAAATAAAGAAAACATTTATTCGTCGTACGATCAACAACACGCTATTGAGGGAAGAAATTCGATGGAATGATAAAGTATATTTGGACCATATCTCGAATTCCACAACGCAGATCTAAACTGAAAGATACCTATGAAACAATAGTTTAAAAGAAAAAAAGCGATTTTCTTCAACTATTTCAGAATGAGGGAGAAGTAAAATGAAAAAAAATACTTATTTGTGGTTCAGTGAACGATAACATATTGAGATAAGCAATTGGATGAATGATAAACCATTTGAAGATAAAACCATCGATTCGCACAGGGTAAATCTAAATAAAAAAATTAGTTAGTGAACGAATGTTGAAGAAAAAAAAAATGATTTTCTCCAGATGCCTCAGAATAGAAAAGAAGCGAAATGAAAAAATACTTATTCGTGGTACGTTGAACGAGACGTTATTGAGCGGACCAATTCGATAAATGATAAAACCACATCATCATCTTACCATTGATTGCACTGATTGAAACTAAACAAAAAAAACTTGTTAGCGCAGCTTCTTTGGAGCTGAAATGTGGAACTCATGTATGTCCTTAAAACTTGTCGTCCTAACGCATTATTTGTAAACTGAAAAATAGTTTTTTTTCACATAATTATGAAAGTATTGAAATATCGTATAGAATCTAAAGCCTTTTCTGTGCGGTTGCTGACGTCTGTAATGGTGGCCTGTCCGTAATGAGGAATGTCTGTAACACGGAGTCTCTGTAATGAGGAGGGTGTTTGTAATGGTGGGAGGTATCTGTAATGGGAGAGGAGTATGCCTGCAATGTTCTCTTCCGTTGCTGTGTGTCTGTAATAGGGAGGAGGGACTGCAAAAACTTGAACTTTAAACTTACACTCATTAGTTTCTTCGAAAATATACGTGAGTTCTACGAAATTTGCTGTTTGACGACTGTTTAAAATAGGGAAATGATTTTCTTCAGTTGCATTTAGTGAAAAATACCTAAAATAAAGCAAATATTTATTCATCGTAGGATGAACAACATGCTGTTGAGAGGAGCAATTCAATAGAATGATGAATCACATCAACGTGACATCATTAATTGCACAGGTTGGATCTAAACAAAAAAGATTAGATGTTTAGCGACTGTTGAAACTAACCAGATGATTTTATTTAGTTGCTTTTAGTGACAAAGATCTAAAAGAAAGCAAATATTTATTTGTCTTACTATGAACAAAACGCTATTGAAAGGAGGAATTCGATGGAATAATAAACTATATTTGGATCACATACCGAACTCCACAGTGCAAATCTAAACTTAAAGATACCTATGAAACGGTAGTTTAAGAAAAAGCGACTTTCTTCAGCTGTTTCAAAATGAGGAAGAAGTAAAATGAAAAAGAAATACTTATTTGTGTTTCGATGAGCGACACGATATTGAGAGGAGCAATCGGATGAATGATAGGGCACTTAAAGATGAGACCATCGATTCACACAGGATAAATCTAAACAAAAAAAGTTAATGAACGAGTATTAAGAAAAAGCAAACAATTTTCTCCAACTGCTTCAGAATGGAAGAGAAATGAAATGAAAAAGTACTTGCTCATCGTATGCTGAACGACACACTGTTCAGAGGAACACTCTGATAGAATGATGAACCACTTGAAGATGAGACAATCAATGGAGACAGGGTCAATCTAAAGAAAAAAAATTAGTTAGTGAACGATAGTTAAAAAAAACAAACGATTCTTTTGGGCTGCTTCAGAATGTAAGAAACCTAAAACAAAGAATGTACTTACTCGTCATAATGTAAACGGAGCTTCGTTATTACGAGGAGTTCGGTGAAATAATAAAGCATACAGGAATAACATTTCCAATCGCACAGTATCAAACTAAAAAGGAAAAGGAAAATTTGAAAAATGATTTTTGAAAGAAGATTGAAACATGTCATAGAAATTTGTTTTGAGTTTGTTGCAAACATGGGAGTGCCATGAAGGAAGGAGGAATATTTATCGATCGTACAGTGTAGGAGACATAAGGAAGTAGAAGAAATAGATGTAAGACTAAAATAGGCCGGAATCAGGCAAAGTATTTTATCAGAAGCCCAACAAAACATATGGTTTTTGTGAAAGAATCATGTTTTCTGTGAAAAACGTTTCCGGAATTTTTCTGAATAAGAAGTTAATGGAATGAGTATCAATAGAATGTCTGTGACGCAGGTTTCATAACATAATATGAAATATGACAGATTGTTTGAAGAGGGACACAACGAGGTCTGAAATGTTTCTGAGCTGGTTTACGTGTATTGAAAATATTATTCATTTCAAAATAGAATGTGCTCCACTGTTTTTCGAATAACTCGAGAATGGAAGCAGCTAGAAACCTGCGGTTTTCACCAATCGAAAGAGGAGACAGAGGCACGTCTTTTTCTTCAATATTGTATAAGATGAAGTCCTTTTACAACTAATTATCTCTGGGAAACATGGAAAAGAATGCATGAAAGTGACCTGCCATCTAGATGAAATGTTGATTTTGACCTTCGATTTAGATAGAGGGACTTGAGATCTATAGTTCAAGACACAATGCAAACGGTTCTCTTATTGCCTTCTAAAGTTGAGCAAATGGAATCATGTATTGACATGCGCAAATAATAGGGAATTTTACTGATTTTTTATTAAGTTTTTGCACTTTTTATCATAATAGCTGGACATTTCGATGAAAACGTAACGAAAAGTAGGAAAGTGCATTGTATCTTAAACTATAGATCTCAAGTCCCTCTATCTAAATCGAAGATCAAAATCAAAATTTCATCTAGATGGCAGGTCACTTTCATGCATTCTTTTCCATGCTTCCCAGAGATAATTAGTTTTAAAGGATTTCGTCTTATACAATATTGAAGAAAAAGACGTGCCTCTGTCTCCTCTTTCGATTGGTGAAAACCGCAGGTTTCTAGCTGCTTCCATTCTCGAGTTATTCAAAAAACAGTGGAGCACATTCTATTTTGAAATGGATAATAGAAATTTTCTGTTTCATTAAATTGTGAAAAATGTTTAAAAGTTTTGGTTTTCTCTCTTTAGGAATAAAATGATGTTGAAATGAAAGATGTGCTTATTTATTACGGTTTTTATGAAGTAATATTGAAAGATGCAGGTTGATTGTAGAAAAAAGGTACTAGATCGAGAACATCTCTTGTACCTGGTTCATCTAAAGAAGGAAGGAAAGGTTTATGAAGATGAAAGTATTGTATAATTTGAAGAGATTTTCTATGATATTTCTCGATAGCAAAGAAATATAAGTAACATAACAGTGAATACTTCTGTATCCGAAGTCAAAGATAATAAGGTTGAGCAGAACTAGTTCACCGTCGAGTAAAGGATAGCTTTGGGAGAACTGACAATTCATTTCGTTTAGACAAATGAAATGGAGAAATCAGTTCAGAAAAATATAATGCGACACGTGCGAATTCATTGTATGAGTTTGCTGAAGCTGAAATAATGGAAGAAAAATTAGAATTTTTATTTGTCTATCATGTCCTGGAAACAAGAACATTGTCGAGAATAATTTCAAGGGACACGAAGGCATATGAGCTTAAGAATAATTTCTTGAGGTTGTTGTGTTAGATGTAAAGGTCGAGTTTGTTGAGAAATAATAGATCGATATTATATTGAAATGCTGTCATTTGTTTTTTTTTCAATAGAAAGGAGTTGACGTATAAATGAACATGTTAGTGATTGATAAGTATATTGGAAAGAGCAAAATTCGGTAGAACTGGTTGATTATATGGTGAGGTTTTGTAGCTATAACTTCTCCTAAGTGTCTTTCATGATCTCAATGGCAACAAAGAATTTCTCAGAAAAAAATTGCGAATTTTCAGTTTTTCGTTGAATTTTCTCTATATGAAAAAATTGAAGTATGAGCAAAGGCATACTGGTCTTTCTTATGTTGGAGATATTAAACAGACTTTCTGATCTGAGAGGACTGGAGGTATCTAGCCCTCGAAAAAATCTGAAAATATGTTCTACTTTCTGCGATATTTTTGAACATTTCTTAGCATATGTTGCAGAAACGCAGTGTTCAAGCACTAGCAGTTACTTTTTTGAAGAAATTCCAAGGAAAACACTTTATGGTAACAGAAGCTTGAAGAAAGTCAATAATTTTAAGAGTCTCGTATTAGCTTCCCTCAGAAGCTCAAATAAGGCGCTTTCGACAAGAATTTTAGGATTTCCCGTGGTACTTTTATCTCCTGGAAGTTTTAAAAATGATCGGGAATCATGGCTTCAAGATTGACAAGAGCAGTTTAAGAGAAGAACAAGACTTGTTTGTATGATTATTCGTGATTGTCGTCAGTAATTGTTAATTTTCACCAAGTACATGTTCATAACTTGAATTTTTCGAACTTTATATGAAAAAACAAGAATCAGTAGGTTCTTTAAATGATTGTTTTCATAATTTTGATAAAATTACTTCAATCTTACGGTTTGTTGGACTTGAATTGAAGTATTATAGTGACATCACACAAAATAATGATACAGTCAATATTTATAATAAGAATAATTGAGATACGTGGCAAATTTCATTTGTTTTGATAATAGAGAGTTGCAAATCAATATACAGATGTTGTTATATTGTTGAGTTAAAAAATTTTTTCTCTGAAAAATGATGCATAAACCACTCATTTATCTTGAAAAATGAAATGGTAATTAGTTGTATTTGCAAAATAATAGAACTAGTACTTATTCGGGGCATTTTCTTTCACATGAAAATTAAGCTAAAATGTGTTCCTTGTAAGAGCAAACTGTGTGGAATACACAGAAAATCAATTCTTTTGAGTAAACAAGTGTTTACAATTGTTCAGATTGAAATTGTCTCGTCTTCTCATTAGAAAAAATACTAAATTTTAACCGAGAAATATCTATCCTTAGGGTCGAATTGTTACAACTTATTTTGATTGAATATTGAACTTATGAAAACAGATTTCACTGTTCTCATATGAAACATATTATGGCTTGCTATTCCTGCAAAAAGTTGAGTTTGCGAAAGTCATCAAATATGTTACTTGAAAGCCACAATTTATTACCTCTTTGTTTTTCAAAGGAGAGAGATGATGTATGGATCATTGATGCAGACCATATTTCTCGACTCAATAATATAAAAGTATTTGTAAACTGATTTGAAATTAGGTAGTGAAAAATAGATAACTTAAAATGCTTCTTGGATAAGTATTCTTATTAGCAATGTTACCATGCTGAGTCTGATGATTGGGAATCTAAATTTCTAGTGGTGCGTTGGCACCTTCAAAACAAAATATGTTGACTAAGAACAAGGAAAAACTAACTAATATTTTTGGTTAATTTTAAAGCAAAAAATTATTCGAAAAAATCTGATATGAGTTGTTTCATATTTAATTCTGCGTCATCTTTAGATTAGAGAAAATATTTCACTTGTTCGAATGTAATATTTAAATAATATAGTGATGATAATGGTAGTGCTGGTAATGAATGTATAAGTTGAAACTATTTTGATTAACAATGAAATTTTAATTGAATGGCGATCAATGCTGGGTTTTACTAAGTACAATACGAATGATTTATGACAAAGCTTCTTGTGAACTTAGTTTTTGATTTTCTCTAAAGCAACATTTATCACTAAGTGAGGTTCCTCAGAGGAAAAATCTCAAATAAAGTTTCAATAAAGCAATTTCAACAATAATACAATCCTCATTTCATCATATTGTTTCGAAGTTTATTTCACGATGGTAATATTCATTAGAAAAAACAGAAGTTTGGTCGAGAAAAAGGGAAATGAATTTTTAGACATTTTAGTTGTTGTTTTGCAAAATTTGAATCTTCATTGAAGTATGTTTTGAAACAATTATCAATTTATCTACGAGGATAATGATCCACGTTAGTTTTACATTTGTTACTGTTAATTATCAAACACCATTATATTAGATATTGGAATCATCCTAAAACAACCGAAATATGTGCTGATTGATGACTGCTCACCCGTTTAATGGTTATCGTGATAGATTGTAAGATATTAATTTGAGATATTTTACAATTGTCACTGTCATGCTTATTCATAAAGACACAACTGTGGTGAAATTGTTGAATGATTATGTTAGTCAGGGGGTCTAATATAAAGTAATCACATCCTTTATTTCCTTTATTAAAAATGTGGAATAAACTACCTTGATGGGTATATTAATCAGTGGTGTACATGAAAACATAGACTACTAAGTCTTTAAATAGTGATCATCAAATTTTCTTACTCTGATACACTGTCACTACAATAAATCCTTTATATCCAGTCAGACAAAAAGCGCCAAAAAAAGCGTTATGCGGCATAAAATAGTGCCCTTTTTGCGCTTTCCAAAAAATGAATTATTTTTAGTACAAATAACGAGTTTTCAGGCAATAAACTCCAGAAATCGAGTTTTTCGAAAATAAAAATCGTTTTCTTACCTTTATTTCAGCATAAAAACGCTTCAAAATCACTCTTGTCTGACAGAGTCGATTGTAAACCCTCGAAGACTTAATTAAATCCTTATTTATTCTTTAAAACTCATTGTATCATTTTCAAATGCAAAGATAATTTATTAAACGATCGATTATTACAGCACATATCAATCTGCCCCTTATAAGACAATAATAAACCTTGTTGATTATGACCTATATTAATGTACCCTTTGACGTATTATCATAAACGTTTCCTACGAAAGCATACATTAATCTACCA
>CAJNOL010003546.1:0-21781 GCA_905250125.1 Rotaria sordida
ATATGACCATCTAAACAGATCTAAATGAGATGTATAGAATTGGCAGCATTTGAGTACAACCAAATGTTCCTAAGGAAATGAAATCAGTAAAAACTAGCCGAAATCCTAGGTTGTTTCGTAAAACTTGTCAGGATTCGCCTAGCAGGACTTCCTAATGTTCTCGTAGAACTTCTGAATTAGAGCCCAACGTGTTCTATCGATTGGACAGTTTCAGAGCTCCATTTGATGCCTCTATCTTTTGAAAACCTGTGATTTCCTGTAAGAAATTAGCTTTTTCGTGGCAGAACCTGTCACGATTCACTCCATCCTTGGTTCAAACTACACGATTGATGGTTCGAGCGAGAGCTCGAAGAATTCAATCGAATAGATACCCGGGTGAATGTTCTAAGGGTTGATGGCGTACGTAGTTGCCTCCCGGCCATATGTTTTATGCCTCGCAAAACATACAATGAATAGAATGAGCACATACCGGCACTCAACAGCTGTAATAGAATGGATTGAAGGGTTTTAATTCGAGGAGAACTATGAAACGAGAGGGGAAAGAATTTATCGTGCACGATATCAAGAGAAGGAAAAGAAAATTAATTTATCATGCGGAATAAGACAACGAGAAGAAAAAAAACTCACTGCGCAGCATCTTATTTCGAAACGAAGAAAAAGTTTCATTGGATGATTTCTGTAACCGAATTCAATGCTTATTTATTTTTGCTCTGCATGAATTAGGAGGAAACAAAAGAAACTACGTGAATCTGGAAGCATCCGCGCCAATTTCATGAAGTATCTTGATTAACTATGCAAAAAGTAGCATTTTGCTTTCGGGGAGGGTGGCGGGTACCCGAATCGAATGAACGAGCTGTCTGTTTGAAAGAGATTGCTGATATTTCTCTGTACAGTTTTGTCACCCACTGTAAGAGTGATTCTCAGCTAAGCACACCGGCTTCAATGTGAAAAAGTTACTAAGTAGGCGGAAATTACTGAATCATGGTGGCACCCGATACACGAATCAGATCAGAGAAGAGTCTCTTACATAGAGCTCGTCGAGTTCTATCAGCAAAAAATTAACTATGTAGTTGGAACCAATGGTTGGCCGGATTGTGACAGGCTCTTTCCACGAAAAACTGAATTTGTGACTTTGAATCGGGCGTTTCGAAAAGCCAATCCTATTGAAGTCGGTAAAAAAGGTACTCCATCGGTAGAGTTGATCGCAATCTACTTCAAAACTTTCATCTAGTTGTTGAAAAGTGCTTTCGAACTAATTCTGTAAGGTTTTACAAAAACTCCTAGGATGCCCCGAGTTTTTTGCAGATTTTCTTGACCCAGCACCATCTGATTCTGCTTGAAAGGTATCCAATCGGTAGAGCGCGTCAGATTCCATTGGAAAAGTAATGTATTAGAGTTGCAGACAACTCTAGGGTGATTCGCTACGGCATTTATTGAAAAGTGAAACGAGTGGATCCCGAATCAGGCGTTTTTCTCAGAAGGAAAGCATTGAATCAAGTTCTAAGGATTTCTATTCGATAGATCTCGTTGAGATCTATTTGGAAAGCCATATGTCTCAGTTGGAAAGCACTTCTAAACGAATCGGTTCAAGTTTTATTGAAAAACTGATTAATTGGACCCTGAATTAGACGTTTCTCTGGGAAGGGGAGCATCGAATCAAGCTCAAATGATGTCCATTCGATAGATCTCGTTTAGATCCAGTCGGGAAGGTATATGTTGGACTTGGAAAGTACTCCTGGGCGAGTCTCTTTAGGTCTTAGGAGAAATCTACGGATTGAACCTGTGATTGACCGTTTCTGAAGGGAAGGGTTTATCAAATTAAGCTCCAAAAGTGTCCATTCGATAGAGCTCGTCGAGATCTACTTGGAAAGTTGAATCATTTCGCTGGAAAGTGCGTCTGAGCGAATCGCGACAAGCACTATTTGAAAAACCTAGTTTCTGGTGCGGATTGAAGGTTTTGAGGGCGAGAGGAGTATGAAATTGGACACCAAAGATATGCATTCGATAGAGCTCGTCAAGATCTACCTGGAAGCTCAATGATTAAGTTGGAAAGCATTCCTGGGCGAATCGCGACAAGTTTTTCCAGAATTGTCTGCATTTTACACGTTTTTTTGATGATATTTAGGGATTTTCGCGGTTTGAGTGGGGGGGAGGCTAGAGAAAAATGAATTATGTGGTTGAATAGAGCTCGTCGAGTTCTACTTGGAAAGTTGTTAGACTATTTTGGAAAGTTTTCTGGAGCGAATCCTTTCAAGAAATACTCGAATCCTGACCTAAGATATCCTACGTTTTTGCTTTGATTTCTTGCTGAGAAAAATGATTTTGTTTTTTTCAATATCAGTGACAAAAGAATAAAAGTTGCTTCCATGTTTAGATATGAAACTGAGCCAAAAGAAGCGTAGATTTCGTTATAAATAATTTTTTGTCGAAATGTAGCCTGAGAAGAACTACAGAGGAAAAGAATCAAAAAGAGTCAATGATAGAGTAGAGGTTAAATTTTGATAAAAGATAATTTCTTATGTTAATTCTGGATATCATATTTCTTCTCCTTGCTTTTCAATTATTAATGGTCAAAACCTCTAAATACAAGGAACGTTTTTTGTTGTTTCGTCAGTTTTATTGAAAAAATTATTTTTCTCAATATGGAATCAAAACATAATTACACAATATTTTAACAATCTTAATAAATTATTTTTTTCCGGTCAATTATATGTTGTGAAACGAAAAAAGAAAATATTGATTAAATTGGAGAAAATGAAAAAAACTATTATATTCACAGCTGTATGAAACATTAACAGATTTTTTCATGAAATCTCAAATTTGAGATTTTTTTGTTTTTCAGAAACCTACTTTTAAAAATTAGAGAGGCATTTTTTCTAGGTAATCCCATGTGTTCTATTCAATTATACATAAAAAAACGAAAAAAATGGTGGAGAAATTTTGCGTTTCTTGCAGCTTATAAAAAAAATATATTGAAAGACTTGTCTCTTCGAAATAGAATTTTTTTGGATGATTAACTCACTCAAATTGAAATCATTATTTGAAGATGACAGTTCAATAAAACTACTGCAATGCCCATAGTACTTATGAGTAGTGTCCTGAATGACTAACATGTTTTTGGTTACAATCACGAAAAACAATTCGTGTTTAAACATCGTTAGCGAAAAATCTTTTACGGTGTAACAGTATTATCTTTATGATATATTTCATTGAACGCAATCAATACGAACAGAATGAAATAGTCGAAGTTGCTTGTTTTCAGTATCCTGTGGTATTTCTATTAGTAATTGTACATCTTAAAAGCGATATGCACATAATATCTGCTGCTCCCGAAATACAAACTACTGTACAATTTCTCCAAAAAACAGAGTGTACGACGTACACTTTGTAAGAGAAATTACTTCTTTCCTTCTAATATATTGAAAATTATTTCGAATTTCAAAAAACATGTTTTAACTATAGTGTAGAACACGATCTATCAGTTAAAAATTGTATCTATGTTTATTGAAATGATATGAACATTGTTCTAGTTTTTATTTCTTTACAATTTATGAAACTTCGTTTTTTTTTATATACATCCTGTATTAGACTTCCAATAGAAAAATTGGTCACAATCATGTAGTTCACTACTCGTCAAATTATTTAAAAGATTTAAGTAACAATGAAACTTCTATCTAATATTTTTGAAAAATATTATTTATTTTATATTCAATAAAAAAATTTCTAATGTGTAATATTTTACTCGGCGGTCTTTAATCATAAAAACGATTGTTGAGAAAATTTTCGAATAACATTCGAAACAATATAATTCGAATAGAATAGAAAGAATACCATTATTACTTTTCATGTTGCCTTCAATGAATCATTTGTTGATGATAGTGTTGAAATCAGAGATCAGAAGAAAAAGAATAGCAAATATAATAATAAATGTTTTCAATAATATAATACGAAAGTGACAATTTGGAAATTATGTTGAACAATAAAGGTTAATTGGCAAATACATTAGAGGAACATAATCAACTATTAATTGACAGATCCAAGCTAATCTGTTCAAATCATCGAGATAAGTATATGTTTATTGAGATAATAATATAAATCACACCATATCATTCTTGTTATATTGGAAATCATGATCTTGAATGAAATAAAATCAATAAGATTGATTATATTTTAGTGGTGAAATCTGAAATCGATTCATGTCAAAGATCATTTCTTCATTGTGACTCATGATGATATTCAGAGAATTGTTGTGAGAGCATTAAGATTAAAAGGTAAGTATGAAGAAAATTTCCATATAAGATAAACTAAAAAATACTTCTAGAATATTCTGTTAACTCTCAGAAGACCAGTTTCCAAATAATCGAAACTGATTGAAGATCGATAAAAAAACTCGACTCGAATCTATAAGTTCTGTAATATAGAGAATGACAATGTAAATATTTTATATTTTAGCTTGGTGAATATATGGATGCGAAGATCAGAAACTTCTATTTACTTACATCCACACAATGACCGTACAGAATGGTTGTTTTTCAGATTAGTCAATTTTTCTTGATAAATTTTCAAAAAGTAATTATTGATAATGTAAATCTTTTTTTGGAGACTATATACTAGCAGAATTGAAAATGAAAAATTTCTCAGTATTTACAATATATACTTCGACTGTCATTCATTCATTGTTTTCTTGAATTTAAAATTCTGTGTTTTTAAAAACACTTGATTATATTGTAACAACTTTTTTTCTTGTGTCACCTTATTATAACTGTACACATCTCTCATTCATGGAAAAAATGCGAGTTGTTATTATAGATACTATTGCATTCGAACGATGATGATGCATTCGTTTCGTTCGTTATCGTTGTTCTTTGACGTAGACTCGCATTTGTTTGCACAAACACTTAAAAATGAATGATAAAAATAATCTTTCGTTTAGTAGCAAATAAAACACATTCGCATACATAACAACTTACCAAGCAACAAAAAAAAACGTCTATCAACAAAGAAAAAAAAGAAACAATTTCTATTTAACTAAGAAGGCGAACAATTTTTTTCTTGTAATTTTTCTGTCTTTTTTACAGTATTATTGAAATTTTTAGACGAACTAACTAACAAATGAAAGTTTGCATTCATTTTCATTTATTATATGATCATCGATCGATAAGCAGTATATGATTAATAATTATGTGTTTGTAAGACGAACGAAATAGGAAAGAAAGACGAGAAAGAAAGAAAGAAATACAGCAGAAAATGGTAGTCTTTTTTCTTTTTACTTTCGATGAGATTTTTATTAACTGAATGCAATGCACATGAAAAACATTTAATGCAGTCAGAGACAACTAAAAGAAAAAAAACAGCAACAATATTTCTAAATTTCATTTATGATTAAAATTTTCGTTTCTTTTTCTTTCCAACGAACAACGATCGATAATGCAATCACTTTGAAATTTAAAAAAAGAACGAACGATCGAGATAAGAAGTCGTTAATGTATATTTATAGCAACCAGCCAAGAAACAATCAAAATATATTTAGAGGGTGTGAGTATAGGATGTGGATGAAGAGAAGACTCACACCCGCATCTATAGATGCAAATCAAAATTATATTCATTTGTATTTGTTCAGTATATTAATTTTATTTTGTTTAAATAATTATCAATCATTCATCAATAGGAAAATTGACTGTTGCATGCCTTTTGACTTCGTACGTAGTATGATTATGAGAAGATAACAACTAGACTAAGATAAGCTTAAACAAATACGTATTGATGATCTAACAGTAATGGAAAGTTATAGGACATTTTAACATTGACATGACCATGATCATCTTTTGAACTAGTCATAGTTGTATGAGTGCTATTCAGTATTCGCATTAATTTTCATTTGTTCTATCTTAGCCAAAGAAAAAAAGAAACAACTATTTATAATTGAGTAACATTATTGATCAACTGCATTGAGTGTCTTAAATTCAGCAATCTAAAACACATCACTTGAATCAATGTTACAAATGTAATATATTTAAATGAATTTTGCTGAGATTTAATCATGCCCTTTGTAGATAATTAATTCACATTAAAACGATTAAGATTATTTGACTGATATTTTATTAACATATTCTACTAAGTATTCGTGTGAGAGTTCAACGAGAATGAACATATATCTTTTTCAACATAGTCAATTTTCAAATAGATATGGTAAACTACTAGTTTTCTCAAACAAATATTGAAGTCAAAACTTTCTATGAAGATTTTTCGTGCTTCGATCGATGCTTAGACATATCCATAATATGAGATGGAATGGTGTCTAATATTTGAATGTATTTCATCATCAATTATGAAATCGACTATCGTTTTTTCTTTACATCGTTGATTGAATAAAAAGTAAACATGTCAATTGAGTTTGAATTCGAAGATATTCGGTTGACTAACGAAGGAAGAACTACCATTGAGATTTGGTCGAACTATTGAATTTCCAATATCTTTATTTTGTCAGAGGCTTCTGTGGAATTTCAAACTGACAGAAACTTTTTTGCATTAAGCCTCTGACAAAATAAAGACATTATGAATTCAATAGTACTGTTAAATTTCAATAGTAATTCAAATGCGTTTAGGACTTTCATCAGTAGATATTATGCAGTATTTACAGGGAAAGAATAGGCATCTAAGAAGGTTTTTTTAGCCTAGATTTTGATCTAGTCCGATTCAATATATTTTTAATGTCTAATTGAATATTGAACAAGATTGTTTTTTTATTGATTCATCTGATGATGAAGATGATCAAGGAATATTCTGAAAATTGGAAACCTTACGTTGATTCTTATGTACGTGATAATGAAAGTGATCATAATGTGATCGATCACTAACAAAAATAGTTCTTGTTGATAGGAAAAAAACTTCTTGAATATAAATCATGTCATCGTGTTGATTTTTATTTTTATAAATGAAAATCATTGCATTCAGCACAAAACAAGTATGTTTACTTTTTAATTTATGTAGATAATAATGTTTCTATATTGTTTTAAACTATTAGATAATATATACTGATTCCTTCAATAACCTTTGATTTACGATATATCAGTCGAATAATAATAATGACAATGAACAAAATAATTTTGATATTCAATCAATATTTTCATATAATGATCGCACAGAACTACAATATCGTCTTTATCTACAATATCGAATTATTAATAGATAAAACCTGATATATGTTTATATTTTCTCATTTTAGTCATGTGTCTGTGTATATTTTTTGAATTCTACTTCCAATCATTGTATGTCTGATTGGCACATGTTTTGATTGTTTTCTTGTCGCACTATTATAACATTTAGTTGTATGTGATAAATTCTATTAAACTATATACACATGGCAAGAACAAGCATCTTTGATTCTATAAATATTTTATTATATATAATATAATATTAAAAGCAATGAGAAACAAATCATGTTTTTATTCATATCTCCTCACATAAATAAAACACATTCATTATTAGTGAAAATCTGCTAGCATAATATCTGTAGATATGGGCGCGATGAAAAAAACGACAGACACACCCAAACTTACATGCACACACTAAGTTAAAATGTGTCGCATGTGTCGTGTTTTGCGACACATTGTACGACACATTAAAGTGCGACACGAGGAGCTCACTGCGACACATTTTCTCCAGCAAGACCACGACACATTTCGTACGACACATGCTACACATTTTCTATTGGTCCTTTTGGAAAATCATATTTCCATATTTTTTTTCAATTTAATTCCATTTAGTTATTCATATTCTGAAAACTCAAGCTGGTCAGATCCTGGGTTCTGTCCAATCTCGAGTTGATCTGATTTGTATCAGACTGCTTCAGAGTAGTCCTCTCACGATCATGGTTCGAGATTGGCATTTTCTCGATAAAAAAATTAATCGAGAAATAATCTAGAAAATAAAAATAATTTGAAATTTTTTTGTCTATATGTTCAACCACGTTGTTTATATATCACTATGTGTGCATAATAAAACGGTGAACGAATAGTCATCAGACAGAACGCGACAAATTCGTATACGACACATTCTAAGCACGACACATTTTTCTGCTGGAGCGTGTGACACAATAATTCACGGCATATAAACACGACACATTTTAATTTAGTGTGCACACGTGGTATTATTTCGTTGCTCATTCTTACTACCTACTTATAATGACGATGTTGGAAAAAACCTTGACAACAATGCAAACAACATTAATTCGTTTTATTATATGAATTTATTTTCATTTGTTTTTTCTTCTTCCTCTTCTTCTTGGACTTGTTGAGATGACGATGCAAACTTCAAAAGAAAACAAAACATAATCACTTGGGCATAGCAACCAATTCAAGAGGAAAAAAGAGACCAATCTGTATCAAAAAACTACAGAGACTTCTGTTGTATCTTCAAAAAACAATGTTTTAAACCCTTTTACACTAGTTAAAAAAGGAATTTGCTTTCTTTCTTGCTTTTACACTGTCTTATGATTGACATAGATATTTTTCTCAAATCAACAAGGTCACAGCAGAAACGAATAGGTTCATTTTTTCTTTGTCGTTTTGGTTTGTTTCTGGATAAGACACTTATCTTATTAATTCAAGATAGTTTGCACATAGAAACATAGACAAAGATAGAAGAATTTTCTAATGAGACCAGATAGAAGCAAACGAAAAATAAAAAATAACGAAAACAAACAATATATGAAGCAATTCGTTTTGAAATTCTATTTATAATTTTTCGTTTTTTTCTCTTCTACGAACGCCGATCGATCGATTGTGTAATTATTCATTTTTTTTGTTGGACGGATTTTTCGTTTTCATGCCAAATACATAAAGATTTCGTTCCTCACATGTTTCGTCACTGTCGTTTCGTCAAAAACAAAACTCTTGAAATAAAAAAACAAAAACGAACGAACAAAAGATCGAAATAAGAGATCCTTCAAGTCTTTTATAGCAACAACAATAACAAACCAAAAAATAAAAAATGTCAACACAAAAGAAGAAAAAAACTAAAATAAAAAATATCTAGAGAGAGAGAGAGATGAATTCTGTTTTTGTCCATTCTTTCTTTTGATCGCCACCGAACAAGTATTTACATTTTTATTTATTTATTCATTAACCAAAAACAGAAGACTATTATTATTATCAACATCATCCAAATGGACAAAGAGCAACATTCGAAGTCGACTGCTAGTGGATCTTCTTCATCGTCCACAACAAATAAACCAAAGAAAACATCATCATCATCATCATCATCATCATCAACAGCAGCATCAGTGTCAACGATGGGCAGAAGTGCTGCGCTTCCTCAACCTGCTCGTCGAATTATTCAGAATTTTCTTCTCGTCTGGCTCGATGCCAATATTGACGAGTCAAAGGAAGATTTTCAAAATTCGTTAAAACATTTACGACGAATTGTAGCATCCATTACAACATTCACCGATGCTCACCAATGTTTCGATTATCTTAGTGGTATTACAAAGGAAAAGGCATTTATGATCATATCGGGTTCACTTGGACAGAAAATAGCACCAGAAATGGAAGCCATACCACAATTAGAATCCGTGTATGTTTTCTGTAGTAATCCATCTTACTATGAACAATGGGCCAATAAGGTACCGAAGATCAAAGGTGTATACACAAAAATTGAACCAATTTGTAAAGCCCTAGAAATTGATCGACAACGATGTGATCAAGCTATGATCTCGGTTAGTTTTAATGGCCTCGATCCTCTGTTCATGTATACACAATTGTTAAAGGAAGCACTATTAGAAATCGAAGATGACGATAGAAAATCTCTCAAAGATCTGGCTAGATATTGTCGTGAACAGGATGATATTCTTGAAGATCAAATTAAACAAGTTGAAAATGAATATCGTAATCATACGCCAATATGGTGGTATACAGCCGAGACTTTTATATATCCTATGCTTAATCGTGGTCTTCGAGTCATGAATGTCGATATCATAATGAAATTGGGGTTTTTCATCCGACATTTACACAATCATATTACGGAATTACATCGTGAACAAGAAAACAACATGCCAAAACATTTTCAAGTCTTTCGGGGACAAGGTTTGTCCTTGGAAGATTTTGAAAAAATGAAAAAAACTACAGGAGGACTTATGTCCTTCAATAATTTTCTATCAACAAGTCGCAATCGCAATATTTCACTGGAAACCTTTGCACGACCAGCAACAAAGAAACCCAATTCGGTTGGCATTCTGTTCATTATGAACATTGACACGACTATTTGCAAAAATTCATTAACACCATTTGCTGAAGTAAGCCAAGTTGGCTACTACAAAAATCAAGAAGAAGAAATACTTTTTGCGACACATACAATTTTCCGAATCGATCACATTAAACGAATTGAAGACAAAAATATTGATCGCTTATGGCAAGTTAATCTTACTCTTGTGGGTAATCAAGATGATGACTTTAACAAACTCACAGCACATCTACGAGAAGAGTTCAAGAAGCACACAGGATGGGAACGACTGGGTTTCATACTTTTCAAACTGGGTGAATACCCAAAATCAGAACAACTCTACCAGATTCTCCTCGCAAAGGCAACTTCCGATCGAGATAAGGCGGCATACAATCATCAACTTGGCTGGATATATGATGATATGGGTGACTATTCACAAGCACTTTCATATTACGAAAAATCACTGAACACCTACAAGAAAATTCTCCCTCCAAATGATATCGGTTTAGCTTGGCCCTACAACAACATCGGTAATGTGTATGATAACATGGGCGAGTACTCGAAAGCACTTTCATCGCACGAGCGAGCACTTGAAATCCGAAAAATAGCTCTCCCTCCGAATCATCTCGACTTGGCTACTTCCTACAATAACATCGGTTTGGTGTATTATAACATGGGCGAGTACTCGAAAGCACTTGCATCGTACGAACGATCACTTGAAATCCGAAAAATAGCTCTACCTCCGAATCATCCCGACTTGGCTGCTTCCTACAACAACATCGGTTTGGTGTATTATAACATGGGCGAGTACTCGAAAGCACTTTCATCGCACGAACGATCACTTGAAATCCGAAAAATAGGTCTCCCTCCGAATCATCCCGACTTGGCTTCTTCCTACAACAACATCGGTTTGGTGTATGATAACATGGGCGAGTACTCGAAAGCACTTTCATATTACGAAAAAGCACTACAAATCAAGAAAATTGCTCTTCCCCCTGCACATCCAAGTACTGCACGCACAGAAAGAAACATTGAACTTCTGAAAAAGAAAATGTAATTGTTTTTCTTTTAAACGAGAAAATAAATTGCCTTTCTTGAACACGTTTGTCTCGCCGAAGCGCACCAACTACAACAATTTCGCGCACGCGTGACCAGGGATACCCTCCGTATCCTGTTGGGTTGTACAGTGGGCAAAACCGGCAATGATCAGGCAAACATACATTTATGTATGTATGACTAGTACATCCATGATCATCATCTTCGGAAAGACAATGACGAGATGAACGCTTCTAGTCATACATACATAGATGCATGTTATAAAGGCCTACCATCTACACGCCTGTACAGGTTACCAACAGAACGTCGGATATCCCTGGGAAGGTTCATTTTGTTTTAGAGCCACCCTCGAAAGCTCCGTTTGTTTTTAATTTTTTTTTCTTCTGTTACGAAGAACGAGAAGAAATAGAGAAACGCAAAGAAAGACGACGTTGACGGAATTTTAATACGCAGCGTATAATGACAACCGGTTGTTTTGACGCATGCTGTGATATTGAGGGCACGATATCTATGTCGTCTTTACACATGTTATGTTTAATTTATTTTTCTTTTCATCTGGAATGTGTAAGAACAAATGAGATGTCGTGCACTCAATATCATATTATACAAGTGATGACTGAACGAAAGAAAAAGACAAAAAAAAAATTATCGACTATTCTCTTTGATTAGTAACATACACATATATAAGAGATAATTGAGAGAAGAAGATGAAAAAGGAATTTTTATAAATTTAATGATTTTTGTTACTTATTACATAACGTTTTTATACATTTTATTTTTATATTAGTACAAAGAATGACATCGGTGATGATGCAACTCATTGCATATCTAATTATGATATTCAAAGAACTTTTGTAAGTACAGATCTTTACCATGCGGCTTGTATTCTAAACTATTTCAATACTTTTAAGATCGTGTGCCATGTTTTCTCACCTCCTTTTATATTTGATCGTCTCAAATAGATTACGAACAATCTTTCATTCATTAATATTCAGATCTGTAATTCATTTGGAATTGCACGATAAACTTCCATTTAAACATGAATTTTTCATTCTAATTACTCAAGCTTTTTCATCACTTAAATTATTATCTATTATGAATATTCGACCACAACTTTGAAGATCTTACAAATATCCATTCATTGATAACTATTCATATTCGGTTGTTGAATATTCTTATCTTATTTTACTTAATTTATATTTTTGAATGAATTTAAAACACATTTATCATGTTTAATTAAATTGAAAGATTTATATGGTCAATTAAAAAGTGTAATAAAAAGCTTAACAAGAAATAGAACAGAACAAAATTGAACCAAAGTGAAACGATTAATTGTTGAAGACTCAATAATTCTGTCTGAAGGTGTTCATCATTATTTTCTTTCATTATAAATTCAATCTTGTTTTGATTTCACTTAAATAAAAATCAATAATTTATATCTTTCGTTTTTCAGAAAATAGAAAAGGTGTTAAATATTATTTGTTAATAATCGGACTATACGTAACATAAAACAAATCGATAAATCATTTTTGATCGTTCAATCTGAAGAAAGAACCATGAAAATAGTTATTTATTGCTTCAGTTACACAAATTATAACAGAATTATTTTACATTAAACATAAGCAATAATTATTAAGATTCCATAGTGAATGAAAGTCTTTTTTTTCCTAACTAACTTCTTTTCTGTAAGTCTAAAGATATTGCAACAAATGAGAAATACAGTGGACATAGTCAAATGATTTTTAACATTTTCCATGAAAACTTAAGAATTTCCAATAAAAAAATGATTAGGACATCTATGATAAAATGCTACAAATATATTAAAATAATTTATATAGATAGATGAATATAAGAGACTTTTGTGGTAAAAACACGTTTTTTGTACCAAAAAAAAAGAAGTATGTAGTGGAACATGATTCGAAACCATTTGTTCACGTTTTCAATGAAAAACGAGATGTTCCAATGCAGATCTTTGTAAATTCTTTTCTCATATCAATGTTTAAGTTATAATTTCGTTAGTAACTTGATTGCTTTACAAGATTCATTTCGAACATAATTAACTAACATGTATTCAATCTCGCTCATAATTCATATTAATAAGTTTAATTTCTTAATCTACAGACAACGAATAATAGAAGTTATTTATTGTTTCTCAGTAGTCGTTCTCTTTTACAAAGTAACTTGATATTAATTCTACAGATCTGTACTGTCAAATTTTACCGAAGGATAATGTATTGAACCGTTCTATCAAACAACGAAAATTATTCCATCATATTCAAAGCAAGCAAACCAGAGAATCGTTTCAAATCGACATGATAAATTCCGATTATCTGAAGTAAACGGGATTGAACTAAAATTTAATGACACTGTAATGTTGAGACGATTCATGCCATAAATCTGAATGAACTAGAATGATCTCAACTGATATCCAAAAATCCGCTTGAAAGAGTCTAAACCTAATGGAATCAACGCTGATTTTGAAATCAACGAGAACAGATACCACAGTTAGATCTTACCTGAAAAAGTCGAGTAGCGGTAACAACAATAAAATGAGATGATTTTTTGAACAATGTCTTTTATTATGCTTTAATAATCATTTACAATATTGTATATCTTCAATGAATAATGAATGTAGACAGTTGGTATCACGCAGATCGCTATTCAAAACAAAAGTCGATTTATCTCAATAATTGTTCGACTATTTTACATCGAACAATAGAGTTGGTTTTATAAAAATGATGAGAGTCTTGAGATAGTGATTCGAATTATTTCAATTAAGTTAATTCCAATCCTTTCAGCAATTTCAGTCGGAGAGGATTTGGAAAACTACTAGTATTTTTTGAGTAAGTTTTAAGTATTGTTCTTCAGACTCGAAAAGATTCGTCTTATTTTGCTCTATCTTCTCATGTGAAATGAGGCAAAGATGAATGAATTTGATCGATTTTCAATTGAAATAATGAAACATAAACAAAAACGAACAGTTTTTTTCGAGTGATTCTTCCTATCTTTGGATGAATATGTCATTTTTATGAAAAATCTTACGAAAAAAAAAAAAAAATTCTAAGATCTAGTCTTAAGAAATTAAATGAATATTAATCAAAGCACATTTGAGTTCAATATCACTAGATTTTATATTTAATGAAATTTAACTTGAAATTTTCTTTCAAACTCGATGAAAAATAAACTACTCTCTCTTGATAAAAAAAAATAATTTGAAATCATCTATCAATTCTCTGAAAATAGAAAATTCCGTTGTGTGGATGAGAATCAAATACCAATTGTATAATCAATAATTTATGTAGTTCTATAGTTTACGTCTCTCTTTCATTCTTACGTAGATTGGGAATGTACATTGAATAAATATTCTGAAATAAGTCAAAACAATTTCAATTCAACATTATACTGACAATCTTTAGTATGATGCTATTAAGAATGTTATAGATTCATTTATTTTACAATAAACCATGTTCTTCAGATCATTTTTCATGGCGATATTTCTTTTTTCTTTTTGACTTTATTACATCTAACTATACAATCATTTGAGATCATGAGTATTTGATATATATAGAAGTCATGGTTTATTAAATTCATGTAGAATTATTCTATAAATAGATATTTAAGATGAAAAATCTTATTGATAAATTTTATATATCAGAAGAAATTAGTGCTAATTATGTTCACGTTTTTTTTTGCTTCGTGAAATCGAATCTACTTTTTATTCGTATATTTGTAAATGCTTATTAGAAAATAGATTGATTTATATCAAAGAAAAACTATTAGATAATTACATTATTTTCTAAGATAATATTTATAGAAATATAATGAGATTTATCGATCTCTATCAAATATGATTCTATTTTATTTTCAACTTTGAATAAAAATTGTTCAAAATTCTCTGTATATT
Organism: Rotaria sordida; assembly: GCA_905250125.1. Taxonomy (NCBI): domain Eukaryota; kingdom Metazoa; phylum Rotifera; class Eurotatoria; order Philodinida; family Philodinidae; genus Rotaria; species Rotaria sordida. The sequence goes on from CAJNOL010003546.1 coordinate 15,179, forward strand.
GTTGTATTTTTTCTTTTTTTGTCTTTGATTTTTCTTACAAAACGAAATTATTTATCTAGTTCATTACCCTATTACGAATGAATAATTTATTTTTAGGTGACAGATAAATTTTTATTTTTGTCTTTGTTCATAAAACTTTTGCAAATCTCAAGAATATAAAATATTCTTGAAATATCAATGACAAACGAAAGAAATTTTAAAAAATATTTTGCTTTTTATTTCTTGTTGAAAAGGTGTTGTTATTTTATTATTTCGATGATAGTTATTGCTTTAATTTTATTTCTGCTCATGTTATAGTATTTTATTTTTTAAAATATTTTCTAGAAAATGAAACTAATTGATTGATAAAATCCTAGCAAAACGAAAAACAAAAACAAAAATTGACGTTTTTCTATAAGTGAGGACAGTCGAACAAGTTTCAATCAACAGATATCTTTTATAGCAATTAAATATAAATGTGAATCTTTATACTTTCATCTTCAAGATAAATGTACATTTATTTATTTATTTATAAATTCAAAATATAATGATTTCGTAAATCGATGTGAAGCTAGCACGATAATTAGCTATCATGACGGATTTAGGTGAACTTGAAGTCTGTGACGCTGGGTATTGTGGGGGCGGAAGTTGGATGAGGGTGCTCAGCAATGTGTACACAAGCACCTGCACCCAGATTTCCGCCCTGAAAAGTCCAAGTATTCAGGATTTTAGGTTTATCTAAATCCGTCCTGGTAGCTATTCGTCGCGTTAACTTCACATCAATATTTCTTAATAGAAAATGTTCTTATCTCAAAAAATGAATTTTTAGAATTAGTAGCTTTTTTTTTCTACTCTGCCTTGAATACTTTCGTTTGATAGTGAACTATAATGAATAAGGACGGTAGGTCAGTCATGATCGGATGCCGGAACTGATTCAATATTTGATGGTTCCAAGTGTTTATTAATTAATAATAATGATGCCAAAAATGAATTTTGTGAAAAGATAGGCTTTTTCTAATTATTTATTTCTATTATACAAAAAAGTACCAATAAATTGAAATTAAATAAAAGAAAACGTAAAATTGTATGAGTAACGTAGTCTTGTTTTTCAATTTAATTTTCAAAAGAAAGAGAAAATTTTATAATTTATTAGATGATACTTATAGAAAGTGATTATTAATTATTGCCTTTATTTTCTGCTTTACAAAAGATTTAAATATTTCTTAGTTTCGCGTACATAACTAAACTTCCAGTGTACTATGTGAAATTGTTATGAAACTTAATGATGATAAGTTTTCGAGTCAAAAATTGATCATTGAATCGAACAATAGTTTTTCATATGGTTGATCTTTATACATAAGGATCCAAGATAAGTTAATTCATCAACTAGAGCTTCTTTTAATGAAGATTTCTCATTTTATTACAAAGACTGATTCATTGTACATACTAACTTTGTTATCATTTTGAATGTTGATGCATAGAGTTTGGAAAATTATCGAATTCTAGAAGATTGAGTTTTTTTTTGTAGATAATGTGATCTTCATTTTAAGAATAGTCGAAATATTTACATGGATATAATCGTCAAAATCTGGCATAAGATAAAATAGAATTTTCTTGATCATACGTATCAATTATGAGTAGATAATAAATGTTATAAAGAAGTAATTATCAATCGCCTATTATGAAGGATAACTATATCCAACAAATCTTTTCAAGAAGCACGTTCTGCAATTATCAAAACCTTTTTCTGTAAAATATACACAACAAACTATCAATGACCTCTATTATTGATCTTTATACATGCGTTCAATTCCATTGACAAAATCAGAGAACAAATGAGGAATATCAAACTCTCAAAATTATTTCGAATGTTAAAATAATGCTATTCAATACTATATTTGGTCATTTCGTGATTGTGGATGATACAATAAAAAGAATGTTGAAGTGCATGTATCAGTCGGCATAGATTCCTCTCATTGTTGTTTTTTCTTTTACGTAGGATATTTTAGGTCAGGATTCGAGTATTTCCTGAAAGGATTCGCTCCAGAAAATTTTCCAAAATAGTCTAACAACTTTCCAAGTAGATCTCGACGAGCTCTATCGAATGGACACCTTTGGAGCTCAATTTGATAAACTCTTCCCTCCAGAAACGGTCAATCACAGGTTCGATCCGTAGATTTCTCCTAAGACCAGAAGAGACTCGTCCAGGAGTACTTTCCATGTCCAACATATAACTTCCCGACTGGATTTAAACGAGATCTATCGAATGGACATCATTCGAGCTTGATTCGATGTTCTCCTTCCCAGAGAAACGTCTAATCCAGGGCTCAATTATTCAGTTTTTCAATAAAACCCGAACCGATCCGTCCAGAAGTGCTTTCCAACTGAGATATATGGCTTTCCAAATAGATCTCAACGAGATCTATCGAATGAAGTCTCTTAGAACTTGATTCAATGCTTTCCTTCTGAGAAAAATGCCTGATCCGGGATTCACCCGTTCCGCTTTTCAATAAATGCCGTAGCGAATCGCCCTAGAGTTGTCTGCAACTCTAATACATTACTTTCCCAATGGAATCTGACGCGCTCTACCGATTGGATACCTTTCAAGCAGAATCAGATGGTGCTGGGTCAAGAAAATCTTCAAAAAACTCAGAGCATCCTAGGCTTTTCTGTAAAACCTTACAGGATTCGTTCGAAAGCACTTTCCAACAACTAGATGAAAGTTTTGAAGTAGATCGTGATCAGCTGTACTGATGGAGTACCTTTTCAGCCGAGTCCAATACGGTTGGCTTTTGGAAACGCCCGATTCAAAGTCACAAATTCAGTTTTTCGTGGAAAGAGCCTGTCACAATCCGGCCAACCATTGGTTCCAACTACATGGTTGATTTATTGCTGATAGAACTCGACGAGCTCTATGTAAGAGACTCTTCTCTGATCTGATTCGTGTATCCGGTGCCACCGTGATCCAGTAATTTCCGCCTATTTAGTAAATTTTTCACATTGAAGCCGGTGTGCTTAGCTGAGAATCACTCTTACAGTGGGTGACAAAACTGTACAGAGAAATATCAGCAATCTCTTTCAAACAGACAGCTTGTTCATCCGATTCGGTTACCCGTCGCCCTTCCCAAAAGCAAAATGCTACTTTTTGCATAGTTAATCAAGATGCTTCAGGAAATCGGTGCGGATGCTTCCAGATTCACGTAGTTTCTTTTGTTTCCTCCTAATTCATGCAGAGAAAAAATAAATAAGCATTGAATTCGGTTACAGAAATCATCCAATGAAACTTTTTCTTCGTTTCGAAATAAGATGCTGCGCGGTGAGTTATTTTTCTTCTCGTTGTCTTATTCCGCATGATAAATTAATTTTCTTTTCGTTCGGTTCATATCGTGCACGATAAGTCCTTTCCCCCCTTGTTTCATAGTTCTCTTTAGCTACCGATTTGTTTTAGTTCTCCTCGAATTAAAACCCTTCAATCCATTCTATTACAGCTGTTGAGTGGCCGGCATGTGCTCATTCTATTGATTGTATGTTTTGCGAGGCATAAAACATATGGTTGGGAGGCAACTACGTACGCCATCAACCCTTAGGACATTCACTCGGGTATCCATTCGATTGAATTCTTCGAGTTCCCGCTCGAACCATCAATCATGTAGTTTGAACCAAGGATGGAGTGAATCGTGACAGGTTCTGCCACGAAAAAGCTAATTTCTCACAGGAAATAACAGGTTTTGAAAAGACGGAGGCATCAAATTGAGCTCGGAAAGTGTCCAATCGATAGAGCACGTTGAGCTCTAATTTAGAAGTTCTACGAGAACGTTAGGAAGTCCTGCTAGGCGAATCCTGACAAGTTTTACGGAACAACCTAGGATTTCGGCTAGTTTTTACTGATTTTGTTTCCTCAGGAGCATCTGGTTGTACTCAAAAGCTGCCCATTTGATACATCTCGTTTGGAATGTATTTTTTAGTGAATCCTTACGACTTTTATTAAAAACTGGAAAATTGGCTCCTGGATTAAACATTTTTCTGGGACGAGAAGCATTGAATCAAGTTCTAAGGGTGTCCATTCGATAGATCTCGTTGAGATCTATCTGGAAAGCCATATGTCTCAGTTGGAAAGCACTTCTGGACGAATCGGTTCGGGTTTTATTGAAAAACTGAATAATTGAGCCCTGAATTAGACGTTTCTCTAGGAAGGGGAGCATCGAATCAAGCTCAAATGATGTCCATTCGATAGATCTCGTTTAGATCCAGTCGGGAAGTTATATGTTGGACTTGGAAAGTACTCCTGGGCGAGTCTCTTTAGGTCTTAGGAGAAATCTACGGATTGAACCTGTGATTGACCGTTTCTGAAGGGAAGGGTTTATCAAATTAAGCTCCAAAAGTGTCCATTCGATAGAGCTCGTCGAGATCTACTTGGAAAGTTGAATGATTTCGCTGGAATGTGCGCCTGAGCGAATCGCGACAAGTATTATTTTGAAAAACCTGGTTTCTGGTGCGGATTGAAAGTTTTGAGGGCAAGAGGAGTATGGAATGGGGCACCACAGATATGCATTCGATAGAGCTCGTCAAGATCTACCTGGAAGCTCAACGATTAAGTTGGGAAACATTCCTGGGCGAATCGCGACAAGTTTATCCAGAATTGTCTGCATTTTACACGCTTTTTTGATGATATTTAGGGATTTTCGCGATTTGAGGGGGAGCTAGAGAAAAATGAATTATGTGGTTGAATAGAGCTCGTCGAGTTCTACTTGGAAAGTTGTTAGACTATTTTGGAAAATTTTCTGGAGCGAATCCTTTCAGGAAATACTCGAATCCTGACCTAAGATATCCTACGTACAAAAACGAATACTTTAAGTTTTCAGGGCTTCCTTTAACTGAATTTTAGTAAAGAAATAAATCGAAAATTCATAAACATTAAATTACAATGATGTTTCGATCTTAAAGAACGAAATAGTCGAAATTCGTAAGTATGATTGCGTTAAGACTTTCAAATCATGAGTTGATATACTTCTCTCTCGACAATCATTCAGTAAAAGCCAATCAAAAGAATTGTGTCAAGACTTCATTATGAAATTTTTTATATTTGTAAACATCATAGATCTTTCGTCATTCGAAAATAAATATCTCTTTGACATATTTCAAAACTTTGATTGTTAATGATAGAAATAAAGAACGTTGTTGTTGATTTATTTTATCAACTTTATACTAGATAAAATCAAATCATTTCTTTATCTATCGATTATTCATTCTTAGAAGAATGTGAGATAGGCGTGTAGACATATTCTTATTTGTACTCTGAATATATTATAGCATTTTAATAATAATAAAGTTTGAGTCCAATATCAGAATGATACTATTCATTCTAAAATTCTTCTAAACTACAGTATTCAGATATTATTTGTTAATGATCGTGTTAAGCAAATGAACGTTTATAAAAAATCTTATTCATGGAGACCATATATTTTTTTGCTAACAAATATATTTAGTTCAGAAAATGGATTTATATTGCTATAGTTTAGTTATTAGAAATAAAGCTTGATGAATTTAAAATTTCACTTGAGAAATAAAAATTAATGAAAATAATTTTAGTAAGCTGGGAGAAAAGTATAGTAAATTAACTTTGAACAGTATTATTCTTGATTATCATTTTAAGTTCAAGAATTGTTTAACAGCTTTCTGTACTGAAATCAGACAATTGAGATCAATCGATTTAATATATAAATAAAGTTTACAAAATTTAAGTGAATCTTTTCATTTCAATATAATTCATATGTTGAATGTTTTAAATTATTATCAATGATACAACAAAAAAAAAGAGACAAAATTGTAAACATTAGAGAACTGTTTCTTATGGAAGTATTTCTTTTTATTTAAAGTTAGACAGTGTGTACTGTTTCGATGCAATGATGAGCTAATGCTTTTTCAAGCGGTATGGAAAATTATCTTTTTTTTTTTTTTTTGTTTATTCAGACTTTATATTAGAAGAGAGTCGAGAAAATTGACAAGAATTCATTTCACATACATATCAATTGTATTTTGCAGAATTTATTTCCGAAATTTCTTCTTATATTTTATAAATCATTTTTGTATTAATAACTAAAATTCATTAAAACAAAAATAAAGAATGAATAACTTTTATATTTGTTGCAGAGTATACAAACTTTAATTAATTGCTTTTCAGACAGAAAAGAAAAGGTACATGTAAAATAGAACAAAGAAAGTTCAGTGATAATATTACTGAAATATGTCATGAACTCATATATATATCAGTATTCATGGTGATAAAATATATGAAGCTCAAGTAAAACTTGGAGTTCTCGTTTGGATCATTTTTTCAAATCGTAGTATCTTGTTAATAAATTGTTAATATTACTGTGAGTACTACAGATTAGTACCCGTGACATTTTCCATTGTGGGTATTCGTCTAGGAGTAGTTTCACTAGAGATCTGTTTTATTCAACCAACCTGAAGACAATTCTCACAAATGCATTGTTTAAAGAGACATTTGGTTAATATGAGCTCAAACTTACATGATAAAATAGAAGACACAAGCACTCTGAAAGATCTTTTTTCTTCGTTCTGATTAATAATAAACACTAAATTTTTTGTAAGTGATAGTTGATG
>CAJNOL010003547.1:153-21776 GCA_905250125.1 Rotaria sordida
ATAATCGAAAAAAAAATATAATAACTGATGGCTCGTGGTAAATTCGAAGGATCATTGAGCCGATCGCTATTGATCATTTCTCGTTCTTTGAGAAATGATCAGGGATATTTTCTGTTTTTGTTTTACTTAACATTCTTTGTACTACTTTTCTTCGTCTTAGACTTTGTTCGCAGTCTATTATATAATTTATATCTATTGTTAGTTAGCAGCAACATTGATGGATGATTAGGAAAAAGTTCTAAATATTATGAGAATCAAGACTATAAAAAAGAAGAAAATTTGTGATCAAAAAATCAATAATACGAAAATGAGAAGAAACCATAAAATTTGTCGACGGAACAGTTGAAAACAATGTAAAAATAATATGAAATCAGAACGGAATATATATTTAGATTTGATCTATGTATTTATTACTCTATCTCAGGGTATTGAGGAGAATCATGTGGTATCATCAGAAGAATGAATGATAAAAAACAATAGAAACTACACGTACTAATACTAGAATGTGAAGAAATAATAAAAGAAAAAACAAACACGTTCGAAAATATCCATTCTTTCTTTTTTTCTTCTCACATATTTTAGTATTAGTATGTGCATGTTCGTATTCTTGATCATTCGTTTTTTCTGATGATGTCACGTAACGTTTGTTGAAAGTTTGAGATAGGGTAATGAGTGCATAAATACAATGTAAAAGTATTTTATTTTAGTTTAACACTAATTAGCAGAGAACAGTTGAAAAATACATGAATGTCCAGGTGATATAACAAAAACCGTTTATGAATTTCCTACGAATTTGCGACTAAATAGCCACAGAGAAACAAAACAGAAGAAGAGAATACAAAGTTGAATTATTCTATACAATTTCGATATAATTAGGTTACATCCTGATGAACTGTCTTTTCCTCTTGCTGTGGTATAAATATAGATATCAATAGACATAAAAGCACCGCTACTCGACTATTTCAGTTAATTTCTAGCTTGATTCAAAATGACTCCCACTTTATACACGTTTTCAAATGACTAAAAGCAACACTCAATGCTTTTTTAGCAACATACGTGCCCAACGTAATTTTTAGTATGTTCTATATATACGCTCAGTTCTTATTTGAATATAGGTTCAATGCCATGGTTAATATACCTCCTGGCCAAAATAAATGACCCATCTGTTTTTACAATTATCATTTTCTGCGTGGTTGAATTGGTCTCATCTTTATATCATCGATGCATCTTTGATTGCTTGACTTACCCTAAAAGTTTTAGCTGTATATAATAAATCTTCGCTAAGAAAATAATATATATATATCATGTACTCATGTAGCAGTGAATCCATAATTAGTTGTTTTACTGATTTTTTTATTATTTCAAATTTTATTTGGAGTTCAAGGTAATAGTTAGTTAGCTTTGATATATGACTATACCAAGAGACATCGTTAATCAGCTTCACATATCTTGTAGTCAGTTATACGCTGCAATTCTATTAAACGACTGCATCGATATGAATAATATTTCTTCTTTACAATTCATGATAAAAATTAAAAAAGAACCTGGTCTATCAAATAAAACTGTTCACGAAAAAATTCTTTGTCATCAATAAAAGAGCGACTGAAGTGCAATATAAAGAACAAGAATTTAGGTCCACATATTTTTCCATTGAACGATAGTCTTTATTGATTATTTACCAACAAATGCAGATTCCGACGAAATCCGAAGGACGGATCCGATAGGATTCAGTTGTCGGAATCCAGTCGGTTCCGTCCAGTTCCGAGTAGTTGATCGTCGGATATTTTGTTTGAAGAAGCTGTCGAATGTCTTAAAATTCTATAGAGATCATATGTCTTTGTGGCTATTTTCTCGTGTTGCAAACCAGAAATTGCCTGATCTGATTGAGTCTTTTGAAGAGTTTGTTCCGTACAAAATTAAATTGAATTAACTTCTTTTGCCATGAAAACTAACTATTAAAAGGAACAAACTAGTGGCGTAATTAAGAGAGTGAGGCTTTCCCCACTCCACCACGTACCGGTCGAAGTCACATCAGCTAAAGTCTGTCAACACATCTAAAGCCTGAACTGCACGGTAAAAACAGTATAATTATGTCTATTTAAACCTCATTTTAGAAATTTTGTTTTTGCATTGTAGGACCAATCAAGCGCCAACGGCCTTTAGTTCATGATGATGATTCTGAAAATGAAGAGAGTAACATCTAGGACTATTTTTGTGCGTCGTTATATTTTGTCTTCTTTTAGTTCGGTCTGGTGGTGCAGTCGAAACGACGAATACTAATAGTCAATTACTAGTTAATCGTAAGTTGATTATCGTTTTGAAACTATTCAATGTATGTTCTCTGTGCAGCACAAGCAATCTATAGTCAAATAGACGGACTTTTCAATGTAATGACACGAACAATAGAACGTCAATTTACACATTTTGATAAAAAGATTGAGCGGCTGACACAAAATAACTTCGTAAGGGGTGATTTTTCTTTCCAGCAAATTTCGTTCTCGCTTTGTAGTACGATCATTCACTCGACTTATTTCGAGAAAAAGATGAAACATTTGAATCTACTGTAGTAAGATTATTTATTATATATGTACTTAATTATTTTTAATTTTATTTAAATTTAGATGTATCAAAATGAGGATTTATTTCGTATTCGTGCTAAGGATTACGGTGATTATGGTCGTCTCTTACTACGTAAACTGTATAGCAAACAAGAATTGGCCGAATGTATTTTACCTCCTGGTCATCAACGATATAGAAGACCACCTCTTGATAACGATCGATTTGAATATCTTCATAGTAACTTCTTTTTATAAAATTCTGCGTTGCTACAATTCTTTTTCTTTTAGAAGCAATGGCTACTAAATTTCGAATATCTAACCTACACTATAGTCAATTTTACTCAAAGTTACTTCGTCCTAAATTATCTGATTTTCTTAACGACGAACGAAAACGACCAAATAAAGAAGCGTCAATGATAATGATCACAGATTCAAATGACAATAACACTTCATGAAACAGTATTCTTCCATTTTCTTTTCTTTTTATTCATGACGATTAGTTTTCTTTTTTTATTATGTGAAACGAAATAGGAGTGTCACGTCTTCTTCTGTTAACGTTGACTAGAGGTGTTGGCTTAGCATTAGCAATGCGTTAGTTACTGGTAATTTTATGGGTTTCGTATTAGGATTAAAACATAATTTTATGCTTTCATGTTAGGATCAGAAAATTAATTTAATGCAGTCTCATTAGTCTGGAATTATTATTAACATAATACAACCACTTATGGTTCCCAAAAATGGAACAATTCTTTCATTTTTGGGAACCATAAGTGGTTGTATTATGTTAATAATAATTCCAGACTAATGAGACTGCATTAAATTAATTTTCTGATCCTAACATGAAAGCATAAAATTATGTTTTAATCCTAGTAAGTTACAAAAGCCACAACATTAGTAATAATTAATGTAAAGCTAATGCTAAGCTGATACTCCTAACATTGACTTATATTTTGAAAAACGACATAACATTCCTATGTTTCTTTTATCTTTTTTCACTGAAACTGGTTTATCTAGTAGCGTTTTTTTCTGCGTCATTTGTCATTTTTGTATGTTTTCATTCTATCTAATCTTACTCACTTTGCCCTCATTGGTTTTTATTTTCAATACATATACATATATGCAAAGTCTCTTTTCTACATGTTGCCCATGTCATCTAAATTCTGTCACTCTTGACGGTCAATCGGCGATTACACAACACATTTCAACACCAAGTATTCCTTTAAAAAATATGAATATCTTTTTTTTTCATTTAGATCATATGATCATCTAAATAAACCCTAACCATCATCTATTAAAAATAAATATATTTCTTTGTTCTATTAAGATTATTACAACATCCCGATCACCAGTAAAAATTATTTCATAAAAATAAACATTTTTTTTTTATTTAAGCCTTCAGAACATTCAAATCGAACGACAACTATTCTTTCAAAGAAATAAATATCTTTTTTTCTTTTTTTAGGTCTTTCGAATATTCATATCAATGGTAAGTGTCTTTTCAAAGAAATAAATATTTTCTTTTTTTTAGATCTTTGGAATATGCATATCAATTGTAAGTATTTTTTTCAAGATACAAATATTTTTTCCCCTTTTTTAAGGTCTTTGGAATATTCAAATCGATGGTAAGTGGTTTTTAAAGAAATAAATATTTGTTTTTCTTTTATTTAGGTCTTCCAAGTATTCAAATGAATTGTAAGTATTTTTTTTCAAGATACAAATATTTTTTCCCTTTTTTTAGGCCTTTGGAATATTCAAATCGATCGTAAGTGGTTTTCTAAAGAAACAAATATTTTTTTTCTTTTATTTAGGTCTTCAATGTATTCAAATGAATTGTAAGTATTTTTTTCTAGATACAAGTATTTTTGTTTCCTTTTTTTAGGCCTTTGGAATATTCAAATCTTGAAATTTATGCAGTACGAGAAATATATGAAGATTGATCCTTGAGAAAGGTCGAAACTATAGGTGTAGTTTTTTCTTAAAAATAATACAGACCATTCTACTTTTTCATAGAACAATGTAATTTGTTTCGACTTGATTCTGTTCGAGTTTTATTCGCATATTGTAGTCGAACTAGAGATACTATATCACATAATGAGACAGTCTGAGCAATAGTCCAAACACATCATGATAACTTTTACACACTCATATTCACACCATATGGACTACTATCCATTCACTAATTTATTTCTCAGAAGCATTTTCAATATATATATCTTCAACTGACATAGAAAGAAATGTGATATTCACATCACATGGAATTCTACTATAGTCATTTGCCGCATAAACCAGACGATGAGACTTAAAGTCAAGTCAAAACTCGTTCTGGTACGCTATATCACTAGTGCCAGTGAATTATTTTTATATTTTTACATGTGGTGCTATGAAAGAAGGATTCTAACACTTTAGACAACTACATCCGCTTACTAGAGTTTCAAATGAGGTTGACAACAGTCGTAACTCTCGCTTCACTTATTTTACAAGATCACTTTTATACAAGCCGACAGTATGTCTCGTCATAGTCCAAGGTTCAAAAATCCATGAAACTTACACTTGTAGCATCACTTGTATTTTCACGTTTTGACTTTTAATTTTCAAACTAAAAGAATCTAAAGAAATCACGAACAATACAATCTCACAATCTCAGATCATTACAACAGGTGTGAATGTCGCGAAAGATGTTTTCTAAATGGAGAAGAACATTCGATTTCACAGACATACCCTCAAAGGTGCTCTGTTTACAGTTAAAACCTAAAATCCCACAACACAAAGCTGAAACTTAAAACACCATCGACAGCACTTCAAAGACTCGGTTTATTAAATGACTTTAATAATAATTCGAAAAAGTCTATTTCATACAGCACAAAATATACTTTTGGTGTATAGAAATCTACCTCAAACTATGGAATCGATCTCTCACAAGGAGAAGAATCTAGTCGTGTGATGCTTTCAATCTAAAATATCTTAACAATAATTATTGTTATTTCGATTTAAGTATGAACTTATTCGTAACTTCTTCAAATTATTGGCGAGTTTTGAACTTAAATATAATAAAAAAATTCTAAAGATACCTGATGATAAACCTCTAAAGCAAAGTCGAAACGCGTCGCGTGATGCTTTCAATCTCGAAAATCTTTTATAATAAAAAAATAATAATTTTAATCTGATTTTCGTAGTACGGTTTAAGCTATTACTACTTCAGTATTTGAAGAGTTCTAGTTATATGTACTATAGATTGTGAACATGCCTGTTGAATCCCTTAAGCAAGGACGAAATACGTGTCGTATGATGTTTGCAATCTCAAAAAAATCTAATTATACTCCAGTCATTTGGAGAGTTTCAACTTCTGTAATAATAGAACTCTAAAGATATCCATCGAGTCCATTGAGAAAGGACGAAGCACGTGTCATATAGATCTCTAAGTTCTCCAATTCATAGTATTATATGTGAATTAAAGCAACTCCTATCATACCTGTTGCCCGCTCACTTTATACCTCACAGCATATCCCAATCCTGTGGATGTCGCGACAAGAGTTGTTCATCATCAAAAATTTCTCTTTTAATGAAAAAAAAAAACTTGAGAAATCTATCGTACCATAAGAAATCAAACGAAAGCGCAATTCCTCTGTTGTTCGACTTCGCTTCGCTAATCACAAAAATAGCAACGTTATCCCTTGTAAGGAGATAACAAGATGCCTAATATAGGATACATGACATCTAAGAATATATAAATCATCATTGAGCTAACAACAGATTGTAAACCTACCTGATGAGTTCCTTAAGCAGAGACGAAACGTCGTATGATGCTTTGAATTGCAACTCTATTTTTATTATTACTCGAATACACACCCACAAATGTGATTAGAAATCTTTGATGATTTTATTTCAAAATTTTCATATAAGTATATGTTTCCTTATATAGTCGACTAAGACAATATTCAAGTTAATTGCACTTGAAAATTTTACATGTGAAAATATTCAAAAAGTTTTAATTCTTATATCGAAAAATGTAACTCAATGTTATTTAACAGTTCCTAGAGCTACATTATCCTAGTAGATATAAGGTTCAACATTTCACCTCAAGTTCCGCCAAGATAGAAACAAGGTTGTCGTGGAGAGCGATCTATTCTAATACACACCCACACCAACATCCTAATAGTACTCTGTTTGTGATTTCTTTTTTTGAATTTTTGTCAATAATTGAAATCATTTAAACAAGTATTATTATTTATTATGCAGAGTCAAAACCATCTGATGAGACCCTTAAGCAAGGTCGAAATCTGGATCATGATTTGCTTGGCATATCATTTTCAATCAATTTCGACAATATAATCGGTTGCTGAAAAGCAAAAGTTAAGATTAGCAGATTGATTTGTATCTTAGATATACAAGTTGATCTGTTTTATCATTGACTCTCCCTCATCCTCAAAAATAGTTCATACTGCCTAATACAGTAGATAAATGATTCAATAGCAAAGAAGGCAATCTATTTCAACTAGATCAATGAAAAAAAGAAGCATATATGCTATAACCAAACAGAGCAACTAAAGAAAAAAAGAAAACCAAAAGTTCTCCAAAATCAAGATAAGCAACATTTTATATGTTGTTGAAAACTATTGTGCTTATTGTTGTTCTTTTTTTGTTAATGGTGTTGATGGAAAAGGTATAGCAGGAGTAAAAGAACGATTCATTTGTTGGCCTATTGTTCTTGCAATTGAATCACTAATTTCACGAACACCTATTTTATTAGGAATAAAAACAAAATCATAAAGTTTTTATGTCCTCAAAAAGTGAGTACACTCTAGAATCAGTCAGTATGTCCGTCTGTCTGGCCGTTTATACGATAACTTTCGAAAGGAGAATCAGATTGCGATGAAATTTTCTACACACTTTAGTCTCAATAATATCTCGGTTGAGTTTGAAGATGAGAAGGATCGGCCGAGTCGTTCCTGAGTTATTGCAAAAATACCCGTTTTTCCATATGGCTTCCTATGGGAAAATCGATACATCGCAACTTTCATAAAAGAGTTTTCCTATCACAGTCAATTAAAACCCCACCTATTATATACCATATTCAATGCCAGACAAATTTTTATATCCACACATTCTAAGATGACCGATTTGTCTCATTTACTTTTTGAAGTACACATACTCTTGGATATAAATCCGAGATTTCCACATTTTTTATTTATGTTTTTATGTCTATATCTGTTTGTTTACTTACCATGTAAACTAAAATGTGATATTCTTGTAATAACAAGATCTGGACGTCGAACAAATAAATCAAATCGATCATATTTTTGATACATATTTAATTTCATAATATTATCAATTTCTTTATTAATTCGTTCAAATTCACATGTTTCTTCATGTGACATATCCGGTTTAAACGGATATGGAGAAATCCAAAAGAGTTGTTCTCGTTTTTGATGTTGTTGTTGTTTAGAAAAAGTTTTAAGATAACGTGCAACACTATCTAATGAAACGAGATATTTATCAACATACTCTTTGTATGTCAAATTAGATTGAATGATTTTTTCTCTAAAATAAAAAAAAAAGAACAAAGTTTAATTTTATTCAATAAATTTAATTTCAAACGAATGTATATACTTAGTCATATCCTGAGCATATGATCCAAAAATAATAAAATCAATTTTGTTTTCAAGTTTTTCGTCTTGTAAATAGCGTAAATTATCAACTGTTAAATCATAATCCATAATAGTAGGAAGATAAATGAAGATGATATTAATTGAATTATTAATTGATTTAAATTTACGAATATTTTTATAACCAACAGTACCAATTGAACCTTCTGCTTTAATAATTGTTTCACCTACATAGAATCAAACATAATCAAAAGTTTTCAGCAATATTATTTTTATTATTATGATTCTTATTATCATCTAATTATCATTCTCCATCTCACACACGCTCGGTTTCTATCTTTTACCTTCAACAATTTTGTAATGTCCATTACAACAAGATGCTTCTGTATAATCTAATAATCTACCAGTTGTTATAACTTTAATTAAGTCACGGTACAAGATTCTAATTGAATTTTCACCGACAAATAATATTGTCATATTCTTATATATATTTTCATAATCATCATGTGTCAATAATGTTTTAGAAAACATTGATGATTTTTTCGTTTGAATTTGAATATGTGCTTGATCTGGCGACAATTGTCGCTTACGTATACGTTCAAATTTCGGTATTGTAGATGATGATGATGACATAGTGAAGTATTTAAGTATGAAAAACAAAGAAATGCAGAACACGAAAATAAAGATTAACAATCTGAAAAATATATAAGAATTAAAACCAAAAATTCTATGTTTCCAAATCAGAAATAAACAATGAATATCAAAAATTTGTGAAACAGCGTAAATATATGAATATTCGAGCACATCCAATTCAATTGAATTCAATAGAAAACTAAAATTATTCAACAAAAATCGATTCATCTCATTATATGCTCTAGATAAATTGTCTATCATGTTATATTGTAAACAAACATTAAGGGGGCCCTACCCTTAGAAAATTATCTCAGAATCCTCTATTTTATTTTCGTCTTTAATTCTTTGTAATAATTGATATTGGTAGCTAGAAGAAGGTGTAGCCTAGTGGTAGCAGATCTCCTCCTGACATAAAGATGAAAATTAAAGTCATCTTCGTATCAATCAATTGCTCTCTTCTATCTCTTTTTGTGTACTCAAAAAGTGAGTACACTCTAGAATCGGCCAGTGTGTCCATCCGTCCGTCCGTTTACACGATAACTTTTGAAAGGAGAGTCCGATCGGGATAAAATTTCCTACACAGTTGAGTCTTAATAATATATGTCAGTCGAGTTCGAAGATGAGAAGGATGAACCAAGCCGTTCCTGAGTTATTGCAAAAATAGTCATTTTTCGCTATGGCTTCCTATAGGAAAATCGACCTATCCCCAATTTCGTAAAAAAACTTTTCCTATCATAGTCAAATAAAACTCCAACTATTATATACCATTCGATAGAGAATTTCACGAGCTACAAAATGGTATATAAAACATAAAGAAACAAGAAGGTTAGCTCACCTACACTGAAAAAAAAAAGCGCAGAACAATCAACCCTTGCCGTTGATTTTCTCTTTCATAAACTCTTGAAGGGTTTATGAGGACAGCATATACCCTTGAAGGGTACATGACCCGAAGGATTTTTGAGCAGAAGGGGATTTGAAAAGACAAAGGGTATATCGAGCTCTTTTAAGGGTTTTTTATTTCATATTTCAAGTCGAGGGATTTATCATTCAACGACCATGGGTAGATTAATAAACGTATTTTTCACAAACGTTTCTAATTCAGTAATGAAGGGTAGATTATTATTCGGTTCAAAGAAACCGTTTCTTAGTATACGGCTAAGGGTAGATGATTCTACGCTTCAGAAGAAGTGTTGATTATAATACGTTAAAGGGTTGATCACTGCACGATATCGTTATAGGGTATATTATTCGACGACCTATGGTACATCATTCTACCCTTTCGGAAGAAGCATATATTACAATGCGGCAGAGAGTATATTATTATACGATGGCATACAATAGGGTAGATTATTCTACGGATAAGGGTTGACCATACTACTCTTCCACAAAAAGGGTTTATTATAATGCGGTTGAGGGTAGATTACTATTGGATGTTATCCAAAAGGGTAGATTAATATACGCCTGAGGGTAGATTGTTGTAAGGCTTCGGAAGAAGCATTGATTATAGTACGGTAGAAGGTAGATTACTATACGAAGTCACCCCAATGGGTATATTAGTCTACGAATCAGGATTGATTATACTACGCTTGCAGAAAAGGGTTTTTTATAATACGACAGAGGGTAGATTATAACACGGTGACATTGAAAAGGGTATATTAATATGCTGGTAAAGGTAGACTGTTACATGGTTTCAGAAAAAAAGTTTATTTTAATACGGCTGATGGTAGATTACTATACAATAGCATCCAAAAAGGTATATTAATCTAGGAATTAGGATTGATTATACTACTCTTTCCAAAAATGGTTTATTGTAACACGGTAGAGGGTAGATTATTATACGGTGTTATTCAAAAGGGTATATTAATCTACACATAAGGGTAGATTGCTGTATGGTTTCAGAAAGAGGGTTTATTGTAATACGGTTGAGAGTAGACTATTATAGGATATTATCCCAAAGGGTATATGATTCTACGGACAAGGGTTGATCATACTCCGTTTTCAAGGAAAGGGTTTATTATCATGCATCTTGGGTAGATTATTGTACGACATCAACAATAGCAAATGTAATTCTCCGATCATGGGCAGTCTAAAATACACTATAGAAATCAATTGTATAGTGAGGGACTATTTATTGGAGAAGAATCCACTGCGTTTTGAAAGATTTATATGAATTGTCTACGTTGTCATAAGATTTACCAGCCAAAAAGATTCATTGCTGCAGTAGTGTATCAGAGCGAGAAAGCTATGTGATCATTCTTCATGGGTACTGTATTTTATCTTGTTGTTAAAAGTGTTTATGAGTACATCCTTCAAGGAAGTCCAGTCGACAATCTTAATAACAGAATTTTTACTCCAAAATCCTAGAAAAGAGTGAAACTGGGTGTGACTTAGAGAGGATATTATTCAGTATCAACCAGTAGAATCGTCTACCCAAGGAGTATTTATACGTAATAAATCATGAAAAGGAATATAATAGAAGATGCTATTATAAAGCGCATCTTACTGCACTTGATCCAGAAAGATCTCCTGTTTATAAATACATAGACATAATACTAGTTTTAGTTGTAAAGGATTCATGATATCACGTTCAAAACTTGATTGTCTGTATTTGTTAGTGGAACATTTTTCAGTTCTAGAGCTTACAACAATGAAAACTAGACCCAACCAATTGTTTCATTATCTGTATCTTCAAGATATCTGAATTTATTGTCCTCGCTTCTCCAAAACCAATATCTGATCATGCTTCTAAACAATTTTTAAATACTGCTGCGTGTGGATGTCATCAACCATTAATTCTTCAATAAATAAAGTATTATTTTTACATAGCTATGCAATTCCTCCTTCGTCGAATGCTTTACTGAAAGATACAAAACATGAAGCTTTAAATAAATTTGGTCCACATCTTTTCAACCGTCAAAATCTTATTGAATCTATTGTTCATGATTCGACATAAATATATAACATGTTATCAATTAAAATTTAAGACAAACTTATTTAAAGACATCAATGTTTTATTTTTTTCAAAATCTATTAAATTAATTGATCTTATATTACGAAAGAGCGTCTGAAGCAATTTTTTCTGATGATGATAACCATACAATTGTACTGCTAAATAATTAGACTACAATAAGTAAAGCTTATTTTATTTCAATGATTTAGATCATTTATCAAATTTACAACATAGTGGACCTTGTTGTTCTGGTTAATTTTTCGAGTCTGATTAAAAACAAAACAGTTAGTATGAAAATTATCTTATTTTTAAGCCAATCATCCCAGGAATAACTTAAGAGTTTTCTATTTTATCCACAACTATAAATGCCCATATTGACCGTTTCATTGACTGAAAATTGATGGACTTGATTAGTCCTCATAATAGTCATCCGAATTTCATAGTAAATGTAAACACAATCGAAGTAACAAGTATATGGATATCAATTTTCTTCTCGTACTGGAAATACGAAAAGATACTTTTCAAATAACACTAAAAAGAAAGAGATTCGAAAACCGAGATCATATGAAAGTTCAACACTATCAATCAAAATATACACATATGGGCTTCAGCCATCCAGTCAAAAAAAAACAATAGATTAGTGAGTTTGCTCATAGAGGCAGACAAAAACAGATATTTACTACATATTATCATTTTGGTTCTATTTTAGTCTTTCTTCAGAGAATTTTGTTAACTTATGACGATGTTACATTACAAAGTATTCAAACAAAAGCTGCAAAATTACATGCTGTGTGTGATATTGACGTACTTTTCAACTTCATATATATCAGCAGATTTTACATTTTCGTCGTCAATATCTTCGTGAAAAGTCTACATCAGATATTCTTAAAGAATTTCCAGCTTATTCACATAAACTCTTCGTAAGTTTAATTTTCTCAAATCATTTTATTCTAATGAAATGTTAATTTTTATTACAGGTATTTGAAGAGATCCAAATAATAATGGATGCTTTTTTAAGTCCTACTTTTACAGGAAAAATGCTGATTTTACTTGAAAAAATTATTAAAGTATCTGCTTTTGTTACAAGTAACTATAAGAATTCATATATATTCTAAAACACCGTGCTTTATTTTAGATTCAACTAGTATTCAACTAATCAAAATTCTATATAAATATGTCGATGAAACAATACATCATATATTTGTTGATTCTATAATTTATTGTTTAACAGTTTCAATAGAAAAATCTTTCATTGGTACTAAAGACGACTCCACGAAATTTTAACAAATAAATCTATTGAACTGTCTCATAAATATAGAATAGTGTATGTGTACGTAAGAGATTCTGAATTAAAGCTGCTTAGTAATATCCTTCTCGTTGAAAATAAAATAAATATTTTCCTAATCTTTTGCCTTCAACTTTTAATTGCAACGATCTAAGTAAAAGCTCTGTAAGTATTAATTGTTTTTTCCAACTGAATTCAACAGAATACTCTATGGCCAATTTTTATTCGTTGAAAACAAGTGAGCGAATAGTACAATCTTATAGTTTTATTTTTCCCTCGTCCATAACTTTGTCGGTCATTACCACGTCGAATGAAGTCAAAGTAATACTTGAGAAGAATTTCTCTATTATAAAAGATAGTAAAGAAATTTCAAGTTCAATTTCGACTAATGAAGTCTTAGAAAACTTTGCCATTTTTACGTGATATTATTTCAACAAATCACGCAAATTTTTGCCATTTTAATGCAGTACCACACCCTCATTCTCCATGTTAGTGATTTATATCTTATGAATGTAGTTCATACTCGAAACTAAATTTACTGCCACATAGAAAGCCTTGAGCAGTCGGCATTAAAGATGGGTAAATGATATCTACACATAATTAATGTTATTGCTCTTTTCCTGAAATTTAGGAATCTATTGGAATTATTTTTTCTTAGGACCCTCAATAGCATATAATCTGATTTTGATTTTTGTTAATGATCAAATTCATGTCTATGTTGATTTTATATCAGTTGTTTCAACAGCGTCATCAGGCGACGGTCTTGGTTTTTTGAAACATAAACTAGTAGATCGTGATGAAACAGCTGGTAGTTATAATGTTCAGATATTATTTTCTTCTAACAATAGATCAGATCAGCTGTAGAATCAAATCTTACGAAAGGTCTTAGCTGATCAAAACTAATATTAACAAATAAATAAAACTCACTTTTTTCGATTAGTGACTATTGAGCTCATTTGCTATCAATTGTTAAATAGAAGAACTTTTCTAAAACATTCGTTGTTCTTATAAAATTAGTATTCGAAAGGAAAAAAACCAAGATTGATATATCGGATGTTATCGTCAACAAGAACCAGAACTTGAAAGTCATACCCTAAAAACTTACTTAACCCAGACTTTCCATTAAATGAGCATTCGATCTCTACACATCCAACCCAGATGAAAATGAATAAATATTACAGTGTTTCGCAAACTCATCCATAAGTATTGTCAATCATTTCAGATCACTTCTTCCACACTGAGAAACTTCATAACCCGATGTCTCCATATATACTCATAGATATTATCATTTAGTCTTTTCCTTGGTTTAAATGAACAGGAACCACCACTAAACCGTAAGTTCAGAGTGTCGTTCCAATATCATTCACTTCTGAATAATTATCCACTGTCCAACATACCCCTGTATAAGTATCCTATCTGATTTCGATAGAATTGCTCGCCATTGAGATAATTAGTAAAAATGTTACTTCTATTATGGAACTCTTTCATAACTATTTTTTCTTCTTTTTTTATTTAGATCAACATGAACAACTCCTTAAGCTATGATGCATAGCGCTGTCTCTTGATCAATTAACTTCCATTTATCAAGAAATACCAAACATGATGGTACGTAAGTCTTATTGAAAATAAATTGCATGGGAAAGATTCTTTATATATAGTTATATATTTTTTTATTAAAATCTATATCGTTCTCTTTATTTAAAAAAATAAGAACAACTTCAAAAATATTCGATGCCGAACCTTTTCTCGTGAACTATTAGCTTCCATTCATTCTTCAATGTTAAACACAAATACATAAGTATCATCATCAATTTTATTTCAAGTTCTTTTACATCCAAAAAGAAGTTAATCGAAAAGATTCTTCATGTATCGGTATACATTTTCGATAAACATGAACAATCATTTAAAAGTCTTAATCACTTACTTTCTGTCCATCTTCTGATCTTCTAGAAACTGAAAAATAGCTATTGATGGTCCTTTGAGTTCGCTTCTTTCATAGGTAGAAAAAACATAAAAAACATTTTTATTATACCGATGTACGTTTTCATCATTAATCGTTTTCTCTTTGTTTAGACCAACAAAACCAACCAAAAAAATTTTTTAGTGACTTTTTCTTCAACAATTCGCTCTACACTACCTTTTCCTCTTCATCAAGAGGATATACTGGTATTGTTGGTAATTGCAGCTCCACTCTTTCAGATAGAAAAAAATAACATGAAAATTATTCGGAATGCATCCATGTGTTTCTTTATCATTAGTCTTTTCTTTTTTTAGATCAACAAGAAGAACCATCCTCAATTTGATTGCATGTTTTTCTTTTGATCGATCAGCTTTCTGGTCATTATGAAATACCAAAGACAACAGTAAGTGTCATCGTTAATTTTATATCATCTTCTTAAGATAAATAAAAATGTGGGAAAACTTTTCATATGATGCTAAATTTTCTTTAAGAATAGCTTTTCTTTGTTTTAGGTCAACAAGAACAATTACCAAAACGTTCGTGTCATGCTTCTTCTCGTGACGATTTACCTTCCATCCATCATCAAAATACCAAAGATACCAATACGTAAGCTTGATTAATAATTTTACTTTATCTGTTATCGACTAGCAAATATTCGTTTAAAAGAGATTCTTCATACATAAATGTAATTTTTCATTAATAGTGTTTCATATTTATTCAGATTAACACGATCAATGAATAAAATTTTGTTATCAAGACTTCCTCTTGATCGCTTAGTATTCTTTTGATGATTTGATGTCAAACATCAAATACATAAGTATCGTTAATGATTTCAATTCATGTCATTTAGATTGAAGAAAATTTCACGGAGAAGATTTTTCAGGTATCTATCTCTTCTCTTTGTTTAAATAGCTTCTTTTTTTTCAGATAAACAAGCACAATGACTGAAGGTTTCATGTTATGTTTTATCTTTCGATGAATTATCTTCTGCTGATCTTCAAATACGGAACTTTAGTACATAAGTATTATTTACATTTTTTCTTTATTGCTTTTATATTCGAAAGCATTGCTCAAAAAGGATTCATTGTAAAGAAATGCAATTTTCATTACTACTGTCTTCTTGTTAATTTAGATAACACGACCAATGAACAAAAGTTTGGTATCAAGTGTTGCTGTTGATCGATGGATATTCTTTCATCACTGGATGCCAAAAATATAATAAGCATAAGTATGATTAATAATTTCAATTCATCTCGTTTGTATTCAAGAAAAATTCACCGAAAGAATTCTTCACGTATCCATTTATTCTTTTACTTTTTTCAAAAAGAGCTATTTCTTTGTTTTTAGATAAATAAAAACAACTACTAAAACTTGCGTGTCGTGTTTTATCCTTTAATGATTTACTTTTCACTCATCTTGAAATGCCGAAAATATCAATAGTTAAGTATGATTATAATTTCATTTCATCTTTGTTATGGTCAAAAATATTTAAAAAATATTCTTCTTATGTCAATGTAATGTTTCATTAATTGTGTTTTCTTGCTTATTTAGATCAATACCACTAATGAGAAAAAGCTCATCACAAGGTTTTTTCTCTTTATTGATTGGGATTCTTTCATCGTTTGATGTCAGAAATAAAGTTCATAAGCACATTATTAATTTTAATTCATGTTGCTGATGCTGAAGCAATATTCATCAAAAAAGATCCTTCAGGTATGAATCTATTTTTTTTTATTAAATACCTTTTTCTTATTTTTCAGATCAACAAGAATGACTACTAAAACTTCTGTATTGTGTTTTTCTCTCCGTCAATCAATGTATATATCTCTCCTGTGTTTTGAGAAACGAATCGTTAAGTATAACAGGCGACTTTAGCTACTTTTTGTAGTTAGAAAAGTCATGAAAATTCCTTTCAATATATTGAGGTTTTTTTTCATTAGTAATCTTTTCCTCTTTGTTTAGATCTGCGAGAACAACTGCTAAAATGTCGATGGAGAACTTTTCTTCTCAACAAGTTGTGCTTCAATATACCTTTTCAACAACTTAACGTCTTCTGTATCGGTAAAGTTATGAAAAATTTTTTATGTAATATATCGCAAAATTTGCTTTTAAAGTCTTTTCTTTTTTAGATCGACGAAAACAACTACACAGAAACTCCATTGTCGAGTTGCTATTTTTATCAATTCAGTTTCCGGTCATCTTACAATATGCAACAAAACGATATATAAGTACAACTTGTAGTTTTGATTTATGCTTTTATATTCAGGGGAAAATTCTTTAAAAAGGTTCTCTTATATCAATGAATTTTTTTGTAATTCGTTTCTTTTGTCTGTTTAGATGATCAACGACAGCCACAATCAGGGTCATCTGTTATTTCTCTTTATTTTTCAGGTTCTGTTCAACTTGTGCTTCTCAACAAACTGATTGGATATGCATGATTAATAATTTTACAGCAAGTGATTTCCACTGAGGAAAGTAATGACACATATTCTCAATACGTTGTTCTTTTCAGATGATTAATCTTTTTTTTTTAGATGAGTACGATTATTTTTCAATAGTGTCGCAAAGAATACTGTTATAAATGGATTTGTTTTTAGGATCGTCATGTACCGTTCAACATAATGAGGGGTAAGTTTGGTTTTTCATTATAATTGACTTTTTTTTCTTTGTGAAAGTGTGTCAAAAAAAATTTCATATATCAAACTATTATCTTTTGTCAATGGATTGCTTGTTTTTTGTTCAGTTGAACAACGAGAAAGAAGAGAACTGAGGTTTCGAAAGTTTTTTCCCAATAAGTTGATTTTATCCCATATGTTTTTGCGTGTAACACACGAAAACATGGCTATGATAGTGAATTGTATTTCATTTTATTTATTTCAAGGAAAGATGTAAGTCAGATAGGTTTGTGCACATATGGATATATTTATGTTTTCTCAGAAGGATCTGTTGTCTATCTAGATGCAAAAGAAGATTTACCAAGATTTGTGATTAGAGTTCTGTTGCTTAAGAGATTATTTGTGATCCATATATCAATATCAACAATTGAAATAGGCCACTATTATTCCAAATTACACGTTTTGCCCATTTTATTAAGAGAACTCATTTAACAAATTGTACAGATACTAATGTGAGTTTGAGTTGCTCTAGTTTTTACACCCTATATTCATCATGAAGACGAACGTTCATGATGTTTTCCACCTTTTCTTACTTTTCAATTGGGTGCTGGTTATCGTCTACAATGCACAGAAAGTCTCGAGATTGAAGAATCAATTGGTATTTAGAAGATTAGGGTTTAATATTAGGTATTGTTTTTGAAGCTATGTGTTGCATCTATTGCACTGTATTTACTCAAACAGGATGCTTGATTTGAACGATGTTGAAGAATCTTTTACGAATATTATATTGATTAATATTAACTAATTCTAATCTTTTCTTTACTGAGATATGACTTTCCAACTTCTTGTGTGAATCAATCTGGCTATGATTATCAAATGAAGCTTTGTCACATATAAGTGAGTGCGATCTTTATTTTTTATTTTAGTTTTTTTTCATGTTGAGAGTGATTGGTGTCAAGCAGTGTTTTCAATCGATTAAATTCATAATAACTTTTCCATATAAAAGGAATTATTATATGGGTATTATTAGTAATGTCTTTGGTAAGAAAGTAGTAGTCTGGTAATTAATTACTGATTTTCCGTTTAGATTTAGGTAAACAACGTCTTCAAAGAAAATGAATGATCTTCTAAATGGAATCTGCTCATTCTCTCTAAACCGATCTCAACAGCAGGGTCAACTACGAGTATTACTTCAGGTGAGTGAAGCTCTTGTGTAACTTCGTAGACGAAAGTGATAAATGGATCAGGAACAGGATCATCAAGTATCTATGACTGTGAAGAGGGCTATTTTGATACTACTAAAAGTTCAAGATCTCGTAAAAGTTTAGATGAGCATTAAAACATGACGGAAAAATCATACAATAATCTTACTGTAGCATTTTATGAGGGTTTTGCGACTTTTCATTAGACACATTCCGTCGTCATGAAAATTTTTTGCTCCTGTGGAGAATCGTGCAATCAGTTCTCGTAAAACCTTGATAACATTCTAGAAGGCTTGTTAGTGAGTTTCTAAGTTACTTAGTTTTCTTTTGGTTTCACTATTCTTTGTCTGAAGTATCTAATCCAAATAATTCAAACAGAAGATTTCGTTAAATCAACTGTGCATTCTATATTTTTCTTTGATTGGCTAGATTTCGATATATCGATAGAGCCATCTTCCGCTTTTCTAGCTTCACTTCTTTCTAAATGAGTTTAGATCTGATTTCTTAGATTGCCAAACTAGCACATGAATAGTAAGAAAACTGCAAATTTATAAATAATAGTAAACAAGCATTTCTTTCAAACTTCGACAAGTCCGACATTCTCTCGTTCATGATCACATGTGTCCATCATTAATGACGAAAAGAATCCCTTCTATTCAGTCATTCATCGAGGTCTGAAAGCAACTGATAATACTCTTAAGTTACTCGATATACATTACCTCGTAGCTCAATAGCTATAATTGAAGTCAATCATCCTTCGCATATACCTTTTCATAAACCCTTGGGCCAGTTGAAGAGGTCCATCAACCCTCTCATATACCTTTTCATGAACCCTTTGGTCACTTGAAGAGACCCATCAATCCTCTCATATATCTTTTCATAAACCCTAGATGAGTTGAAGAAGTTCATCAACCGTCTCATATACCTTTTGATAAACCCTTGGGCCAATTGAAGAGGTCCATCAACCCACTCATATACCTTTTGATAAACCCTAGAGGAGTTGAAGAAGTTCATCAACCGTCTTATATACCTTTTGATAAACCCTAGATGAGTTGAAGAGATCCATCAACTCACTCATATACCTTTTGATAAACCCTAGCTGAGTTGAAGAGATCCATCAACCCATTCATGTACCTTTTGATGAACCCTTGGGTCAGTTGAAGAGATTTATCAACTCATTCATATACCTTTTGATAAACCCTAGATGAGTTGAAGAAGTTCATCAACCGTCTCATATACCTTTTGATAAACCCTAGATGAGTTGAAGAGATCCATCAACTCACTCATATACTTTTTGATAAACCCTTGGGTCAGTTGAAGAGGTCCATCAACCCGTTCATGTACCTTTTGATAAACCTTTGGGTCAGTTGAAGAGTCCCATCTACCCATTCATATACCGTTTCATGAACCTTTTCGAGCATTCACGATCTTCATAAACGTTTCCAAGTAAATTTTCTGAGGTTGAACTTTGAGTATCGTGCTTTCATCAATCCTTTTTGAATGGGTTTTTGACGATCTTACGAGAAAGTTTATCATAATCATCAACCCTTTCGCAGGGTTTATGAAAATGCAACGTATAGCAAACCCTTTAAAGGTTTATGAACTTTATCATCCCTTTCATAAACCCTTTAGAGTGAGTTTGTGCGCTTCATAAACCCCATGTTCATCCCTTTTCTTAGGGTTTATAAAAGGGTTTATGACACCTTAATAAACCCTTTAAAAGGGTTTGCTATACGTTGCACTTTCATAAACCCTTTTTTCGTTTTTTATTCTACGGATTTTTTTTTCAGTGTATTGTATAGATAAATAAACGAATATCGGTTCTATTTTTGTCTGCACTCTAATCGATCTACAAGTAGAGCTCTATCTTACGATCACAGAGTTAATAGTTCGAGGTTTTTATGAGACAGAGAACTCGAATCTGTACTCCACTTGCCTCGAAGCCTCATTGGTTGAGCAGTGATCAATAGAAATCGAGCTATAGGAAAAACAACTTTCTTAGGATAACTCAAGGCGAAGAGTCCAAATCTGATCTGTATTCACCCCAAAATCCTATTAGTTGAACAGTAGCCAATAGAATTCAAGTGTTTATAGAAAAGGTTTGCCAGGCTAATTTTTATATCCACACATTCTAAGATGACCGATTTTTTCTCATTCACTTTTTGAAGTACACATAATTCTCGGATTTAAATCCGAGATTTCCACATTTATTTTTCCTTTGAAATAGAAATAATTTCATCAAATCAGTATAACATTATCAACGGCGATCATTATTTAGAATAAGCTAGTTGTATATAAGATCACTATGGCTGTTTATAGTGGCCATCCCATAAGACAGAGCAGGATCAAGGACTTTTCAGGCTAGCTATTCCAGTAGAGATAAATATGAAAAAAAGTTCGGGAAACAGTTAAGTTATAGCCTAAGTTTTTTCTTTATAGTGTTTAATACAGTTTTGTTTTGTTGTATTTAGTTCGTCTATTTGTTTTTTTTTCTTTTTGTTATTAATTTTTTTCTAACAACGAAATAAACTGCTTTTTCACTAAATCATAATCGTGGAGCTAGTTTACATTTTAGATTTAGTCAGTGTCCTGTTTTTTCTTCCTTGCCTCTCGTTAAAATCATTATTCTGTTCACTAAGACATGTACTGATGCAACTCGAGACTTTAATCAAATAACAACATTACAAACAATATATCTACCACCTCCACCACAATCGATCTATTTATCTTCTCCTCCATGCATACTATGAAAAAGATAATACAAATGACATTCTTTAGTTTTGTTTTTCCTTTTTTTTTTCTTTTATTTGTTTTTTT
>CAJNOL010003548.1:0-21776 GCA_905250125.1 Rotaria sordida
TGTTTCTTACCGTAAAATGCTTGTGTATATCTTATATGAATCTTGATATAAGATTCTTGTAAGATCTGAAAATCAGAATCTTCTAAGGTATTGTATGATCTTGTGAGATCATAATTTCAGGCTTCTCTTAAGCGAACAGTTTTTTTAAGAATAGTTTTGCATTCAAATAAATATTGAAAATATAGAGTACTTTCTAGTTTACATCCTATGTCTCTTTAAATTGAAAGTACATCTTTCGTACATTAGTATTTGTTTATTAAAAAATAATAGCACTGATGGCACATGTTGGACTAATCAAATTTATTGTTAACTTCAGGTATATATCTCTCGGTTCGTTTTGTCATTTGTTCTTGTAGAAAAAGGGTAATATGTTCGTATTTTTTCTAGAAATACAATTTAATATTTTTCTTTTTAGTGAAAATTATTTTAAGTTCTATTTTGAGTATATTGAGATCTTATCGATTTTATATAAACTTTTCATTTTGATTTGGTCAATTAGACCTTATGATATTTACTACATTATTTCATCTCGAACAAAATCTTTGTTAACTTTTTTTATTGTAAATCAAAAATAAAGTCAATTTAGTTTATTTATTCCATTTTATTTTTTTTAAAGTACACTTAATTTAATTCAACGGAATTTATTAATATCTTTGAATTAAACTAAAATTTTTGAACTACTTCAATGAAATTCACTACAATATAGAGGATTCCTATTTATATAATATCCATGATGGACTATATAGAGACGAAAGAAATCATTACATTCATTTTATGTTGAGTTTAGTAGAAGAAAAATGAACGTCATATTATTTCTGCACAAAATAGTGCTATGAATTCTTTTATACTGACATATAATCTTTTAAAACTGTTTCAGCAGTGTTTTAGATATTAAAAAATCTTATTAATTTTATTTTATTCATTTTCTATTTCATCAAGTCATTTTTTTAATATTTTTTTTTTTGATTTGGTTTAACTCAAATTAATGATATCAATTTTTATTTATTTGTTTTAAATTAAAATGGAATAAAATTAATCTAACAAGATTATCTATTTACAATTAGAAATAAAATAAAAGAAAATAAATTCAAATTGATAGCATTATTTAATCTACTCTATAATAAAGTAAAGTGCATTTAATCCGACTAGTTTATTATAATTAAATTAAAATTAATGCATTTAAAACATAAACTTAAAAGTATGTCATTCATTCTGTTCATATATACGTAAAAAAAGAGACATTGTCTTCTTAAACGGTGTCCATTCATATCAAAGGAACGTCTCTCAATCTTGACATGTCAATTATATTTTTTTGTTCTTATTAAAGTTTCCTAGTCAATTGTAAGAAAAATTTGAACAATTCTGGATTCAGTTCTATTCATTTTTTTTAAATTGTAGATGCAGTATGTGCTCCATTTACAGTCAATCATCATCACATTGGATAAGCTTTTCGATTTGTGTCTGTGTTGATCTTTACCACAAACACTGCGATGTACATTGATAATATTAAATTGATTTATTACAACGACAAGAAGCTCAACTACAACAGCAATAGATTTCAACAACTGTTCGTGTTTCTACAGATGCAGAAGAACTTGACTAACAATATGCTGATCGTTATCAAAGAGACGATGAACAATAGTAGTTTTAATTATTATCTGTATTTTATGCATGTAAATATGCAAGATTAACTATTATAATTACTTCTATATATATGATTGTCTTTTATTATTACTTATACATGAATAAAACATATTTATAACGAAAATAAATGAGTTAGATAAAAAGGTAAACAGATAGGGGCGATTAGTGCAAGAAACTCAATTAAACAATGCATACGATACTTCCATAGAACCTTATATGAATCATACAAAGTCTTACACGATCGCGTGCAATAAGATTGTATAAGAATCTTACAGTACGATTTGATCAGAAATGATGGTTTTAAGGGTATCATATAAAATCGTACAAGATCGTATATGAACTTGTAAAAACACACAAGATCTTACTGTCAGATTCTTCGACCTGGAAAGTCTAATACTATTTTCAATTGATTCTCTTCAAAAACATTTTTTTTCATGAAAATCTTGATTAATTAATTTATTTTAAGATTTTAAACAAAAATATTCGTTTCTATTTGGACTTTTTAATAATAAAAAAATTTGTATTCAAATATGAAAAATGTTTTCTTTTCGTTTTACATTCTTTTAATACTTGTTCCTATTAAAGACAGCTATCAGCCTTTCTGAGGATTACGGTATTTATTAATCATACCAATAATTATAAAGATTGTGTTGAAAATGATCAATTGTTTTCGTTTAACTTCATTTATATTCTTTCTTTTCTTCTATTCGCATAACATATTTATTCGTAGTCTATTATTAACTGCTATATTCAACGAGTCCTCTCAGTCTAATACTTTTACGTTTTATTATAAGAATTATTTTGAAAATAATATAATAGAACATTCTTGAGATTCAGCACAGGCCTAAGACTGCTGGTGAGTATCTTTATTTCGACCTAGATAAGCGAGTAATACTTAAAATCGATTTATATTTCTCAATTACATTGACTTGAAGAAGATATATTGATTAATTTTCAATGGAAAAGAGTGAACTGAAAAAAATTCTATTTACTTATGGCTTTTTCAAATTATCACTTTTTATAGATTACGTTCTACAAAGTAAGAAGAATAAAGCGAAATAGATATTTTTCCCAATTGACAATTTATATAAAAATTGTTTTGAACGTCTGTAAGCTTCATCATTTATCAGCAGATCTTAAATGGCACAACTGCCTCATCTACACACAATTTTACACTATCTATTTGCATCATATTGAAAGATAGTTAAAGCTCTCCAAAGGTGCAAACTTTCACATCTGAACCAGGTATTATCACAGAACAGAGAAAAGACTGCTCTGTGACGATATCTGATCTAGACCAGATATTCGACATGCTATCTTAGTTTTAATGTTCTTCAAACGTCCATTTCCATCTGAGGAAAAAGAAGTTATTTTAAATAACACAAACAAATGAGCGAATTATGCATTTCACTATTCAGTTACCGTATTCTTGATAGAAACATTCTACCCGTATCTCTCTTTATAGAAGTTCTAATCGCTAATGATCCTGGAACCTTATCGGCAAGACGACGTCATAATTCTGCATATGTACATGAATCTTTTATTTTTATCCTTCGGATAACGAATCCGAGATGAGCAATTTCAGTCATATGCCACTCCAACTCCGACTTCATTTCCAGCTCTACCTTTAGGTTTTTGAAAATTCCCCGCGGTGATGACCATAAAGGGTCGTGCCATACTTTCTGTTTGTTATGAAAAGTTTGATCCTTTTGCAATTTCTTGTGAAATCAATAATTTCCTCTCAGCTTTTCTCATTTTCATTGGACCACTTACCATGGCAACAGGAGTTGAATCGGAGTTGACAAAATACACTAACTCCGAAGTTAACTCCAACTCCAAGTTGGAGTCCCCCATCTCTGTAACGAATTTTATTTGTCCTATGCTTGGTTACTTGATAGAGTTTGGTGTAATCGAACCATCTGTTCACTCGTATATTTTCATATAAATATCTGCCGAGATCATTAGAAATATAATGCATCACTGGTATACTCTTAATCGTCAGGCAGATTCGAGATTCGATCGAAGTAAGGTTCTAAGCAAGATAACACGACAACCAGAGTCGGCACGAGCGGGAAGGCTAAAGTACGGTATTCTCCTCCTTCTTTAGAAAAGTTTGACTGCAGCTTTCTCCCATTTTGAGAGACAATGTCTCAAAGATTTTTCAACTGATAAGACGATGTATTTCAAACTTCTTCCGGTTCTGAAGAACTTTTATTACAATGTTCTCCATTTCTTCGCGATTTATAACAGAAGGATCTACCGCTCTACTCTCTTCCAAAAACAACAGTACACAAACAGTAATAGTTATTTATAGTTCTGAGTATTTTTTCTATTTTTTGTCCATTTTCTAAAATTTCTAAAATACCTCTCTCCTGCTCTTCGCGCCTCGCTTGACGACAACATAAGAGTGGATGTGATGTAGGTGGAGTCTGGATGTAGGTGTAGATGTGGATGTGAGTCTGGATTTAGTTCCTCTCTCCCTCGATGCCCGTACTCTCACCCCCACCCACACACCCTCTTTATTTCGGTCTTTTTTTTCGCAAATGCCTTGGTTTGAGTCGAAAATTCAGTGAAACGGCCATAACTCTTCATCAGTAGACTACGGGCACGAATCTTTTTAGGCTTTTCTTAGTCTCAAAGAGGCCTACCTTGTAGTCATAATATGAAGCCGAACAGTGTTCCTAAATTGGGAACCTTCCCTCATCAGAATTCTTTCTCATCAATGCCTACTTACAGAAGAAAAAGTAAAATCGAAAATGAAGGTTGAACTTATAAGAATAGATGACGATAAGGTATAAATAGGACCGCAGCACGTTTAAGCATATCCTACAGATTTGATTTTATTAGTAAAAAATTCTTAGACCTAATGTGACCATTTAATCAGGGGAAAAAATAGGATTTTTGAAGGAGGGCGATTTTATCTCCTAACGACCCTGTTCTTTATTAAATCGTATAATAAAACAACATGTTCAGCTTACGAAAAAAATAGATTTAAATATCTCCTGAAAACCAGTCTGTATCGCCGGCAGTTCTAGAAAGAAAAGAATATATATATATATGTATTGCTACTGATGGCACTTTTTTATTTCTATCATCGCTTACCGAAAAGGCCAATTCTGCTCAAAATCTGTTAACCATTGAGCATCTGACCACAATTGTAAATCGATATAGGATGGAATTACCAAATTTAATTCGTCTATCACCATTCTCATCACATCATCACATCGTGCAAATATTCTCAGTGCACATTGATCGTCATACGGGGTCTTCTGTAAATCTATGTTTAAGGAAAGGAAATTGTGAAAAAGGCACAAGGGAGAATTCACTCACTGACGATGACCATCTTCTTTTTTCCAGATTTTAATTTCATAGATGGAAGT
The DNA here is from genome assembly GCA_905250125.1 of Rotaria sordida. Classification (NCBI taxonomy): domain Eukaryota; kingdom Metazoa; phylum Rotifera; class Eurotatoria; order Philodinida; family Philodinidae; genus Rotaria; species Rotaria sordida. The sequence continues at coordinate 5,025 of CAJNOL010003548.1, forward strand.
TCACATGCAGGCGAAACTCGCATTGACGTTCCCATACATAAACTTAAATCGCATTGTTTTGACTCTTCAGTGGCTCTTTTCAGGCAAACATCAGGCATCGACTGAGAAAATGCAACGGTTGTGCGACGTAGACGCCCATTGCAATTCGGTGCTGTGCACAGATTCCCAGTTAGTCTAGTTTTACCGTCAAGTGATTTAACACGTGTTTGTCTGTAGTAAACTTTCCCACACTTTGCACAAGCTTCACAATTGGAATTTCCGTGTAGTTCAGCAATTTTGTTTGTTGGTATTCCACTCTTCAGATGAAGACCATCACAGTTTTGAGAAACTAAGAATTTCAGATAGTCGTTTTTCATGAGTTCGACGAAAGCCATATGTGTTAGTGTTGGTTCTGGATTGAGAACCGTCCGTGGTGGTGGAGCAACACCTTTTGCTCGAGCTGTCCAAACACCTGTAGGACCACGAAAATCATTGATGCCGGCTGCTGTCGATATACCTATGATGTTTGTTTTTAATATAGAAATCGTTTTCTTTGAAAGAATAAACGCCACCTACCTGCTCCAGTATAGGCAATAAAATATTTTGCATTTCGAATAAAATCTGCTAAAGTTTTGATTTTCTGATCAAGTGCATCTATGAATAAGATGCAATGAAAACGAAGAATATTAATAAAAAGAACTTATAATATACCTGATGTATCGAAATATTCTTTAATTTCTTCATCGTCGAGTGCAGTATGTGCCATTATAAAAACAAATTCAAATATATATATTTTATAGATCTGAATAAGAAAAATGACGTTGATCTATATGATTGATAAGAAAACTGTTCCAAGATATGCGAAAAGACTTTCATATTTTGCGTGTGATTGTGCGTGCTTGTAACATCATTCGTGGCCAAATGAAGCTCTTTGCATATGCGATGAATTAAATCCAACCACTACAGAGCGTCCACTGAAGAAAAGACTTCGAGAATAGAAGACGAACACTTGTGTAGTATCACACAAATACAACTCGACGTATTTCAAATTGTTGAAAAATGGCAGAACGTTCAGAAAATAGGAAAAAAAATTACTTGCATAGGGTCCTACAAATTCTTTCATCGTAAAAAACAAGAAATATCAATTCGTTTATCATTTTCTCTTTTATTAACAAGAAGAACGTGTAAACTTTTGATGTGTTTCACACATCATTATCAAACACAATGAAAAATAATTAAATTATAGATAGACTATATTACATATTATCGATGGTAATGTTTACACATAGCGTTCATCTGCAGACTCACTCAGCTCTTTCTAGTAGAAATTCTGTTTTTGGATTCTCAGTAAATTATAACTAATAATTAATTCATAGTTGAATAATGAAAAAACAACCTCGGGTTTGGGTCTTCATCCTCGATTACCTTTGGTGAAACTTTCTCAACAATTAATATCACTATTTATAAATCTTACTATCAATTATTTCTGCTATATTATTAGCCGTAACTAATCATAGGTTCTGATGATTTTATCTTCAATAGCCTTTGATCAATTTTTTATAGACAAAAAATTGACTAAAGACAGTAGTAAAAGAGAAGTAAGACGGACTTCAGATTTTGATTGGCTCCCTCACGATTACCTTTGATCAAGTTTTTTGAGAAATATTAATAATTAACAATCAGTGAATAATTAATTAAAACTCTCCATAGATTTGGATTCCCACCATCATTTACCTTTGGTCAAATTTCTGCGACGATTATTCCTTTTGTTCTCGCATTGTTCTCCGATCAATCAGTCAAATGTGAACACACTAACAAGCAAACAATTTATATTTACTGGACTCTTCTCTACGAGAAAGAGAACAAACACTGCAATGCAACTCCAACTATAATGAAAAATATTTTTCTCTCTCTTGCATTGCAATGTTTGTAAACATTACCATAGACGAAAAGTAATATAGTCTATCTACAATTTAATTCTTTTTCATTGTGTTTGATAATGATGTGTGAAACACATCGAAAGCTTACATGTTCTGCTTGTTAATAAAACAGAAAATGATAAACGAGTTGGTATTTCTTGCTTTTTCATTACTTGAATATATTTCGTCGTAAAATTTTCATCATTTTCTTGTAACCATTTATATTAGACAAGGTTTACAAAAGAAAAACAGGTATGAGAAAGAGAAAAGGATGATTAATCAAAGTTGCACAATCTCGTGAAATATCTAACACGTCATTTTTGAAGAAATCACGTTGTGTAATTATGAAGAGAAAGAGACCATAGTGATGACTCGCAGATGTTTCGCAATACTTCAAACTGCTGACTTTATTACATGTGATTCATCTCATTTAAAATTTTTCACAAATTAGTTATTTAATAACCGCTCCTCCGCAAAGGTCGTTCCATAGTAATTTTGTGTTTTCCCCAGCAGAATCTACAAAAATTTTGACAGGTTGTAATAGAAGGCCCGGAACCTTCTAATATGGGAGGCGGTTTACTTAAAAATTAATAATTATTATTATTTTGATTAAATTCCGATAACCTCGGACACAATCATTCGGGTAGTTGGAAATGTAGATATGTTAATAAAGATATTTATTAACCGTAAACATGAGTCCAGACTAATCAACGTGAAGAAGAAGTGTAATTAGAGAAAACATGTATATACAAATGGGTGTGAGCAGTCGATCTGGTACCCTAAGATGCAGAATAGGAAATGATATTATTCCCGAAAGTAATATATAATGAATTTTATACCAAATGAAAGCTCGTCAGAAATAGAATTTATTGATACTAAACAGTAAGGATACTGTAAAATTTGTAATGTCGAATTTAAGAAATTTTGAGAAATTTTATACATTAAAAAAATGTTCGAAAACTCAAATTTTCTATATGAAAGAAAAACACCAGATTTTCCCATAAAATTAGCTTTTTTTCATTATTTCTACAACCTCACATATTTTCAAATACATTTATTCGATTCAGTTTTCCACGCTGCATCTATTGAATATATTTCGAAACATGTGTGGTAGTGGAAATAATGAAAAAAGGGTGTGGGTTGGTAAGTAAATGAATGGCAGACACACACCCACACCCACATTCTCGTCGTACCCATCGTTGGTTTCTCAGAGTCTGCTTAGGCAGTGTTTCCATTCCGTTAGTAACATTTTTTGTTTGTTCAGATTCAAACTATTCATAATTAATAGTATGTAAAATTCGAAACGAATTAAATACTTAGGGTTATCCAAAAGTAGTGGGCCAGGTTCTTTTTTTTCTTATAAATAGGTAAAAAGAAATTTCTTTTTTTACGAATAGATAGAGCGTCTTTCGCTCTATCCTTCTATGCTATTTGATCACTATTCAACTGGTATCATAATAATAAAATTTCGATAAGAACTTTTTTTGTGTAACTCCAGCTGGTAGCAATAGTGCATATTATCATCCATGCGTGTTTTCTTTGTTTTTTTCTCATCATCTAATAGGTTTTATTAAAAAACAAAATACAGCACAAGATGCAGCGTAAAAAGCTCTACAATTTACATACGACCACTTTTTTTATAGTTGCACTTTTTGTTTTCAAATTGGACAAAACTTTGAGCGACCAAATTTTGACCGTGCGAAAATTGGTAGCACAGAATTTTGCTTTTTTTGAAAACAATTACAATAAGCTTTACTATGTAAATTGTAGAGCTTTTCACGCTGCATCTTGTGGTATATCTCGTTTTTAATAAAACGTATTAGATGATAAAAATATGAAATAAGAAAAAAGAAATTTCTCTTTTGTGTAGAAAAAAAATGATTTTTTTGCAACGGCGAAAACTGGTCGCACAGAATTTTGCTTTTTTTGAAAACAAAAAGTGCACAATTAAAATAAACTGTTTTTTGTAAATTGTAGAGCTTTTCACGCTGCACCTTGTGCTGTATTTTGTTTTTTAATAAAACCTATTAGATGATGAAAACACGCATGAATGATAATATGCACTATTGCTACCAGCTAGAATTGCACTAAAAATGTTTTTGTCGGAATTTTATTATTATGATACCAGTTGAATAATGATCAAATAGCATAGAAAGATAGAGCGAAAGACGCTCTATCTATTCGTAAAAAAAGAAATTTCTTTTTACCTATTTATAAGAAAAAAAAGAACCTGGCCCACTACTTTTGGATAACCCTAAGTAGTTTCTTCTATACCTTGTTTCAGAATGACAATTAAGGATATGGAAAGAGATATAACAAATAGTATCCGAATTTTTTAAATATTCAAGTCTCTCATGATGGGTTTCAACGAGCTGATGGATGAACTTTCATTGAAATTCCATAACAGTTTTTTAAGTTTCAACATTTTTCTAGTTGGCCTTTGGTTTTTGGATCCTTAGCGTATCTGATAATACAAGTTTCCGTCGACTCGGAGATTCTCAATCGACTTCAAAAATGAATATTTCATAATCTTTATAATTGTATTTGCTGAAGGGCTTCCAAATATACTCTTATTCTAGAGTGCGGTTCTGCTCAATTTTCATTTTTAGCTGAGTTTTTTCTCATTTAGGGTCTAATCGGTTCATCTGCGAAGTGAAAATGATCAACTACCGATTTGTTGCTTTGTCTTGAGTATATATATCTCAGCGAAACGTGAATTGAATTAAAGAAGATGGAAACTTTATTTCTCCACTAAATTGATAGCGCAAAGTTCTATTTTGCAAAATCTTTTATTTGGTAGTTCGTTTCATTTACTCGCAGCATATGTCATCTGATGGAAAAAGTCATTTTAATTTCGCTAGTTATTCAATCGTCGAACATTCCGAAAACTTAGTGAAGGCGGATGCCAGTGGTATACAACAGATCCACGTCCATAGAGCCAATCATTGTCGCGTATAAACGGTTTGTGGTCTCGAAAGCGTTCTGCTGTTGCTGTTACCTTACCGAATATCGTTCGCTCTCCTATTGCATGCATATTCCTCGGAAAATGTTGATATCCCATTGTTACGAAATCTTTATAATATTCTGTGAACTCTTCAGCTTTTTTAGGTGTAGTTATTTGCTCATGTCCCACATCTCTCTCCGTTTGAGAAGATGAAAGTGTTATTTGTTTAGATGGAATGTTTTTCTCCATTACGAGAGGTGTTTGCTTGGATAGGGTGCTTCTCTTTTTTATGGAAGGTGAACGTGGCATCTGCTCGAACCGAATACTCCTCTCGGTAATAGAAGGAGGAGGTAGCGTTAGTTCAAATCCACCTACTTTTTGATCGTCATTCGTTCCACTGACGTTCTCACCATTCTTTCTCGTCGTTGCTTGAACATTGTGTAACTGCTCAGCAAAATGAATAGGACGTTGACAGGAGCGAGGCTTAGGAATAGGAGTCGATTGCTTTTGAATTTCTTTTTGTCCTAGCATTACCATCATTTTCTTTTACAATGTTACCGAAGATATTCAGAATCGTTCGACGTAAATAGCAAATAAAATCGATACTATAAGTCACGTTGGAAAAAAAAATTGCAATTTTCTGCGTAGTTGTAACTTTATATACGAAAGCTCTTTATCTTTATTGACGTTGAATAACACAAGAAGACAGGTGAAAACGCACTTCATTTCTCTTTTTGTTCGGTACGAGTTGCATCACTAATACATTTCGTTCGAATATGCATTTTTTCCTGTCTTTCATATCATTACAATCGTTGTGATTCATCGTGAGACTCTTTTACGTTACGTTTTAACTGTTTACCGACGGTAACAACTGACAACAACAATTTTTTTCATTTTTCTCCTCCATTACTATCTGGAGAATGGGTGTGAGGGTAAGCGTAAGCGTGAGAATGAGGGCAAAAGCTTACTAAAAGAAGGATCCACAGAGGTAGCTGTGGATGAGGGCATAATCGCATGAGAGGAGAGTGAAAAACCCTCTATTGGTAGCTGCATGAGAGGGTAAGAGGTTGAGAGGGATTCTAGGTGCAATACCAAAGTCGGGTAGCTAAGCATTAAATTGGTAAACTCGTTAATTCGGAAGTTCGTAAACTCGAAGCAAAATTCGTAAATTCACAACGAATGAACGAGCTCTACACTACGCGATCTTTTTGGCGATACTTTCGTACTTCCATAGTTGCATTTGTGAGACATTCACCGAAAACTTGACTCAAAAAACTGTGCAAATATTTTCCGAGGATTAGAGTTCGAAGTAAGACCAAACGATGATAGGATGAGAATATACTTCAAAATAGACTGAATTGAAGAAAACGACTTTTGGCGAAGAACGTGTGTCATTCTCCACCATATGTGTGTGTTTTTAATAGTCGACCAGATGGCAAACGAATATTCAACATAGTTTCAAACAACAATATAGTAAGATGAAAATAAATCAATACAATGTTGTTTTTCTGCTCCTCATCATATGTGATGTAGCTGATCAAACGAAAAGCAGCAACTCGGTTTTAAATTGTGAGCAATACACAAGTGAGCAGGACATCATCAATTAACTTCCCTTTTTCATTTCAACCGAGCAAACGATGTCTGAAAAGCTTGAGAGCGTCTATACCATGGATGAGATTGACACTTTCGTGATCTGTCTCAGACTCGCAGAAACAAATGTTATTGTTTCGAAGAGCACCTTCTGCTTGAAAAATCTTTGATATTGGCTTGTTGTGGACATGAACTTTATAAATGGTATAGTAACTACGACGCGTTTCGCACAGAGGAGAGTTTTCGCATCAGAAAGCGGGTGTGGGTGTGGATGAAGAGAAGACGAACACCCACATGCAGCCTTGTTTCCAGGTTTCAATATTTAACTTCTCTAGATTAGGAATACACTGTAGAAGCATCAATAAAGGATTATGATCTAGTGTTTCTATGGAATAAGAAATGAACCTGAAATCAAGCTTTTTACAGTGATCGTGTTGAAATGTTGGCTTAGTAATAGACATGAAATTTGGTTTAAAATCATGAACTTTAAGTGAACGAGCAAATGGTAGCGATGGTAAAATGTGAATAGCTTTTGTAGAATTCATAAAATTGTCGAAAATCATTGTTTGAATTTGAGTTTTTGCATTTCCTTGTACTGAGCTGGATATATAAGAAGGAGTTCTAGCTTTTAACTGAAGCGTTTTGAAAGTAGATCGTAGAGAATTCAAGCTAGAACTTTCAATAAAGAGATTTTTCAAAAAACAATTGAATGCGTTATATTGGTCTTCGTTGTCAGTAAAGATACGGATGTTAAGCCATTGTGAATGGTTTAGAGCTAATATTTGATCGATGTCCGGCAATGGCACAGATTCGATGTCTAGCATTAAAGATCGTAGATATGTAAAGAATGCCAATGGAAACTCTTTGAAAACTGCAATATATCCAGGACCTGAGTATACGTAGTAATATTAAGATGTATGAGAGTTTGACGTAGAATTGAATTAATTCTCAGATTCAGATCTTTGAAGATTTTGTAGAGTTCAATTCCTTCGAAATATTTAGATAGTTCAAAAAACAATTCTACGGGAAAGATTTCATTTGTAGTCGAAGATGATTGTGCCATGTTATGAAAGGGAGAAAATATAATTCTATAAAGTTTAAATAGAATAAATATAAAACTGTGTAAATGGCTTGTTTATATAGAAAAACTCAAGTGTACTTTTTTAATTGCTGTACATTCATTTAGAGCGCAAGAAAATTACGAAACGTAAGGTGGCACCGAGTCTTAATGTGCACATTATAGAATTACAAAAAATTATTAGTAAAAAGAATATCACTCTAGCATTATCAAATGAGTTTGATATTCTTTGAATCACTGAGAGAAATTTTCCTCAGTTAAAACTTTGCTGTAGGCCAATACAACTATATTCAATCAGGGATTTTCGATATATGTCTTTCGTTTAATTAGATTCTTTGAGCTTCAAATTTTAGTCAATCAGAGGTTTTTGAGATTCGGCTCTTGCCTCATCAGATTTTACAGGCTGTGAATCTAGCCAAGATGGTGATTTACTATCCAACCTTTGCCCAATCAGATTTCTGTACGCTGCAATTCCGACCAGTGAGAACTGTTGGCTATCCAGCTCTTGACTAATCAGATTTTTTTCTAGCTGAAGTTCCAGCCAATCGTATATTTTCTGGCAAAGCCTAGTGATCATAGGCGGCGCGAAGGATCGAAGTAGGAGGAGGATCAATCTAAAAACCGAAGAAAGGGCCAAACAAAATTTTGTTTTTGTCATTTGTGCGTTCTTTTTGTATTAGACAGATTTTTCGATGTTCTGTGAACTTCTCCGATCATAGTTCTTGCTTCAATAGACGGAGAGTTTGGAAGAAACTGACTTGTTCTTAAATTTTATTTTTTGTTCAATTTTGGATAGAATTCTTTTTATACGTAATATAACATTGCAGAAAATATGATTACAAACGTTCACGTTGCACAAGTCATCAAAGTGTCCCGAGGTTTTGGAGAGACGAGAAAAGAAACACACTTGTCACTAACATTAATGCATCCCGTATGGATACTGGCGACAGATGTATTTGGATGGTGCGATTGGTCCTTTCGAGAAATTTTTTTTCGATCTCTCCCAGCGAAAAAGACTAAAAAATGCAGGAATACCACTTCAAAAGGACTTCAAAGCCCGCCTTTTGATCTGAATCGCCCCATAATAAAAAGTCAGATTCCTCACTCTCTTTCGGCTAGGATTTCTTATGAAACTGTATATCAGTAACGCGTTAGCCATTGGACCTTGCTGAGTTCAATTCCGAAAGCAGTACAAGTACAAGGAAACCAATACCTAACTGCCAAAAATCATTGTTCTGAATCGTTTCAAAATTCTTAATCCTTGTTATTGGATCATTTACTCAACAAAAACATTAAAAATTTCTTTGGAAAATTTCTTTTACAGCATCTTTCATTTAAATCTATTAAAGTAGATCTTTTGCAACTCATACAGTTACTCCTGACTGCCTGCTTACTGGATACTACGGCATGAGCTCACATATGACACGCAATCGCTGAAGTTGTAATTAACAAATGGCACATAATGGCATTTAGCTGTTTGTTACCTATTGACACCCAGTTCAAAGATGGCTCATCCGTATTTATATCAGAAATGTAAACATCTTATACATCTTCAAAACATTGTTTTTTTCTGTTTGAAACTTCATGAAATTGAAGATCGTTCAAAAAACCCTTTCATAGCAACCGAAATTCCCAACTCATCTTCATCTCTTAATCGAATGTAAATCATTTAGTCAAGGGAAACCGATTATAAGCGTTCACTAATGATAATACAAATTTCCAGACGTTTCCAACTGGAACATCAAAAAACTTAGAAAAAATGACAGATTGGATCACTTTTATATTTATTCTGAATAACGTTGAAACACCGGTTAATTGTTTATTTCTAAATAATTTTGAAAAATCACATAATAAACTAGAAAATAAACGAGTCAGTGTGTTAAATAGAAAAGGACAAAGAGAGATATTGTCAATTTAAGTCTTTCTTGTTCTACAGTGCGCCATTAAGTATAATTCCAATGAAATACTCGGCTGTTTTGTTGCACTTCTCGGCTTCGGTATCAGCAGACAGTTGACGAAACTCATCTTCAGTTACTTGTGCCTTGTCATTGAAGATCTTCTTCACTATTTGCTTGCTCTGTTCTTCGAATAAGTTCTTCATCTCCTGTATGTCTGCCGCGCTGGGTCCAGCAGAGGCGGGATCGAGATGACGGAACACATTCAGTATTGTTAGAACGTCAACAATTTCGTTTTGGTTGACCAAACCATCCCGATCGGAATCACATAGTGCAAAAAGGCTTTTCATCGTTGCTTGTGAGTCCTTCGCGTTGATCAATGCAAAGGCCATCAGAAATTCATAGAAGCTAATTGTACCTACGAAGTTCAATAAAATCGGACAATTTTAAAGCTTTAGAACAATTCCAACATGTATATTTTGACTTCGAAAAAACTGGCCTTTCCCATGGCTTGTATATAAACCAAAGATTAGTGAAGAAAAGTTTTATTTTATCTTGCTAACTTATCTATGTAAAGTCGACCACTCTGTGCACGACTTTAACTTAATGCCATATTTCAGAAAATGGTGTAAAACTTCTTGACAGAGTATTCCTTAGTGTTATCTAATACAGTTTTGGGCAAAACTGGGGCGCTCTCCCTCGAGAGTCTTCGAATATATACTTCGAAAATTTTTAGCAGAGCATCAAAAGTATAGCTAAATAGCTATTTGCAAGGTTTCAACATTTTCACCATTGTTCAGATGACCCCAACTCCAATTCATCGACTATCCAAGCTGCCTTCTTTGACGTTTGAAACAGTACGTACTTCATTGAGAGCGATATCATGTTCTAAAAAATGCTTTGCGAATTTTTTCTTTTATAACATCGAAAATCATAGCAAATTGACCACACTGATCATGGAGATCAGCATTAAAAATCTTGAAAAACATGACATAACGGTAAACGATAAGTATTACTAAAACCAAATTTTAGGTCTAGTCCAGTCTTGGAGATTTTTTCAAAACTCTCACGATAATCATAACATATATTCAATAGGATTATCGACCAAAGCAGTCTTGTACTGTGTCTATCAAGAAGTTTGAAAGTGCTCGAGATCACTTTGAATGTTCTAGGTGAAGAGAACGCTTAAAAGAAATGTCGATTCAAAATTTCTGGAGATCCTTTATAAAACTATTTTATTATCGTTTTAAGTTTTCAATATTTTTGCCACTAACTTTATAATGAAAAATGGTTGAGAATTTATGTAAAGAAATTCTCAGTTTTTCTAAAGCTGTTTTCAGTTGAAACTAATGCGAAAGCAAGCTATCATGCCAAAACATTCTACTTCTCTAATTTTCAAAAAAACAGATGGTAATTGTATAAAATTGCTTTGAGATGTTACCGTTACCTTCTCAAAGAGCTCATCAAGTTGCACTACTTCTGTTGGCATCGCTTGAACGATGGAAGCGGTCTTAAGCATCTTCGGACTCGTTAATAGCGAAGACAAGAGTCCGTTTTGATTAACAATCTTATTTAAAGTGGAGTATAATTCTTATGAAAGCTTTGAAAAGGTCTGCAAACTGGGAGAAGGTTCGAAACGTGGTTTCAGTAATACTTATCTTTTATCCTTCTGTCGTATTTTTCAGAGTTTTGAAACCTAATTTTTCTAATCATCAAGGTCTAATTGATGTACTGGTAAAAAGTTAAGGATGTCACGGTAATAACTATTCATCTTAAGGTGATTATTTTTCAAAAACATTGCAGACTAAAAACCAGTCTCAGTAATCTTCTTTCTCTGGGGTGAAAAAGTAATTTGCATGCCTTGCACCTCATAAAAAGAAACGACTGGAGAGTTAAAAGGCGATTCGACGAAGAAAAATACTCACCTGACTTGTCCAGATCGATTGCAGCAAAAATACGTTCATATAGCGGTTTTTCCAAACTGTTGATTGATGACGTTGGATCTGGTTTGTGCAAGAACTGGTTTGCTGTCAATTGACCATTAGGATATTTTTGTTGCAGCTTACCTAAAAAATAAGTCAGTGCTTCCATAATATTCTTGTTGCTACTGATATTTCAAAACAGAAAATTCATTTAGAACAACACAGAGACAACTATAATAGAATAACAGAGTGATTCACTGGAAGCTGTTTACATAGTGGCGATCCTTTTTTCTGAGCTTCAAAAAATGGGACTAGTGAACGTGATAGTTATATGTGTGATAAGTTCTATAGAATCCTTGTAATTAGTAGTCAATTATTTTCTTAAAATGTTGTGTCGGTTTTTTTATAAAAGCAAAAATTCGTGAGGATAAGGTAGAAAAAATGCACAATTACAACAAAACTTTTCTAGTTATTTTTTACACGGCTAGATAGAGCTCAACGAACTGAGTAAGAAGGATTTGGATTTGAATTTAAAGTTGAATTTGGGTGGAGTTTGAATTTGCATTTTTAGTCTAGGTTTGGGTATAGGTTTGGATTTGTAGCGTAACGAGAAGCTTTTTACATAGGGGACAAAACATAGTTTTTGACTAGGGAAGAAACGTTTATAGAAGAGGTGAAACCATTTACAGAGAGGGGCCACTGCACCTCAGTACCTCCTGGTGGCTACACCACTAGTTTGGATTTGGTAAACTAGGGCGTTACAAACAACAATCTACTCTACTAGGGGGGGGGGAGTAGAACCAAAAAAAGATTTTGGAATTTGGCCTCAAGTCCTTTATGTTTGAATTTGGATTTGGTCCCCAATGTGAAAATCTTTTTCTAGCTCTACTCTACCCCTAGTACAATACACTATTTTTAATGGCACCATATTTATCAAATCCTTTAAGATTTGAGCCAACCACGATCAAATGAAAACCGAACCCAAATCAAAACTTCAATAGTTTAATGCGAAATCCAAATCTATCTCAGGAATCGCTGCATCCCTATATATAGACTTTAGCCCTGGCAACATGAATGTTGCTCCTGGGACGGTTGCTATGTGGCAATTTGAGGATGAGAGCATAGATTAGGGTAATGATGATGAAGGCGTGGGTGAGGACGACAAAGAGAGTAAGTTTTGGTTTTGATTGGAGCTTGATATGCATCCCGGGGCAAATATTGCTGGGAAACAACTGCCAGTTCCATGACACATGCTCCCCAGCAACATTTGCTCATTGAGATACAGATCGAGTCCCAATCAAAATCGAAATTCACTCTCTTTGTCGTCCTCACCTCGTACATGGGTAACTGTTTTTCGTGACCCGACCCATGTAAAAATTTATATAAATTTAGCGATTTAACGAAAATTAACGTCACATTTCTAACCGTGAAAAAGCGTTAAAAATATGCTTTTTAACGACGTCTTACGAATTATTTTACGTTAATCTCATTTTATCGGAAAAACACGAGTGAGACTTCGTTAAAAAGCATATTATTAACGCGTTTTCACGGTTAGAAAGGTAACGTTAATTTTCGTTATATCGCTAAATTTATATAAATTTTTACATGGGAAATATAGTTTGACTCAACCCGATCGAAGATCAAATATAGTTTTTGGCCCACCAAAGAGAGTTTTTCAGTTGATGACAATCGTTTCAGTGATGACCGATCACTTCGTCGCAGAACATTTTTTTTCGTTCTGTTCGTCGCAAAATAATTTCTTTCGTTCTGTCTGTTACAGAATAATTTTCTTTCGTTCTGCTCATTGAATTCCGCTTAATTAATTGTTTTTTTAAGACATAAAATTGATCAATTTAATTCATCTGTATTGGTGACATTATAGCTGGTTTTCCCCATTATGAAAAAGTGTTCCACTTTGCATTATTTATATTATAGAAAGTTGGAACACTAGATATAATGCTACCATACATTTACGGTGGAACACCTGCTATAGGAATACCCCAATTATTTTTCGTTGGCTTCAGCTCTATCAGAATTACATTCGATTGAGAGTTTTTATTGATCCGTTTTTCAAGTTCAACTCATACGTTTTAAAGCAATCAATTGTCTATCGTTGTTGTACACATCTTTTAGAATTTTTCATTTACTTTATTTTATTTTGATTTGTTATCCAAAAACATAGAATTAATTAACAGGGATATAAAGAGCAGAACGAAAGAAAATTATTCTGCAACGAACAGAACGAAAAAAATAGTTCTGCAACGGAGTATTGTGCGACAAAGTGATCATGTGACGGAATAATCGTGATAAAGTGATTGCGACGAAGTGTCGTGCGACTAAATATACTAATGCCAGTTTCAGTAATCTATATAAATTATCTTAATATTCGAAATAACGGAATCATTATTTCAACTAAAATCGCCATTTGCCGTATACGAATTTCGACATGCGTCAATTTTCTGTGACCCGATCCAGCGTCAAATCACTTTTCCGTGGCCCAATCCGAATTGGACACTGATCGTCAACCTAATCGATCCCCTCACCCTCAACTATTCGGGCAGCAAATGCCTCGGAAGCAACGTTCTTGTCACCTTTTGAGTCATATGGTTTCTGTATTCTTAAAAATCTAACTTATTCTGCCTTTTTCAATGAGTACATTACAACGAGCTCATACCATATGAAACGTTGAGCATAGTTCTCTGAAAGAAAAGTAACGACAATTCAAGGTTTCATTAAAATGGTATAACTGCTTTAGTCTGAAAAGGAAAAACTACCATTAGACTCACCCAAAATTTCGTCTATACGCTCCGCAGCGTGCGGTTCAATTATTTTCTTCACAGCATTAATCTGATCTTGGGTTAAATCGGTTGTGTTTGTCGGCGCTAGTACATTTCGTCGCACGACACTTCGTCGCGTTCACTTCGTCGCAATCATTTCGTCGCACGGTCACTTCGTCGCATAACATTTTGTCGCGTTCTGTTCGTCGCAGAAAAATATTCTTTCGTTCTGTTCGTCGCAGAAAAAAAATTTCTTTCGTTCTGTTCGTCGCAGAAAAAAAAATTCTTTCGTTCTGTCTGTCGCAGAGAAATTTCTTTCGTTGTGCTCGTCACTATCTATTCGTCGCATCACTCTTAATTAATTTTCTTTTCAAAAATGTGAAATTGTTCATTTAATTCACCTTTATTTTGTGTATTATACATAACATAATGATGAACAAATTGAGAACAAAAAAAGCAAAAAAAAAGAAAGAAAAAAACAAAAGAAAAAAAAAGTAACCTAAAGAAAACAAAAATAATTTTAAGAAAAAAATTACCTAAAGATTAATGTTGGCTGCCATATTTGTTAAGAATTGATCCAGTTGAGATGAGTCGAATGCATTGACCAGCCGAGTAATTCGTTCGTCCAATCGTCGATAGCAGGCCTTCTTCATCTTAATATCATGACCTTGGAGAATCTTCGCCATGTCCACTTCGAATTTCGATTGTTCACAACGAATTTTCTCTGCCAATTTCACGATATTTGGATGATTGATTGCGACGCGGTTCGCAAATGCATTGTGCCAGCCTTCCACCGAATTGTTCGAACGAGGTACAGCAGCGAGGACACGATCATGAACATTCCATAACTTGTGATCAAATTGAGGCTTCTTTCGACCAGTTCCTAAGAAAGTCGATTATATTTCATATTTCTTAAGAATGAAGAAAAAAAATTACCTCTTCTTTTTGGTTCACCAATCCATGTTTTTTTCAAAATAATCAAGTAAATCATCGGCGTCATCATCGAATTGATTGGTAATTAAGTCAAAGCCAGTTGTAATTTCATCTACTGGAACGAAAGCAAGAGCAATTAATTTTTTTACATTCAAACGAAAGTACTCATCTTCTCTATATTTTGTTACCAATCCTTTTTGTTGAACTTGTCGCCATATCGCTTGCGAAAAATGAAATAAACATCCTAGAACAAACATTTTAATTACTTTTTTTTTTTGAGAATATTACAAAATACCTTTATGTAAAACGTTTGGCAGCATTTCTCTAACGGATTTGATTGTACCAGCTTCGAAATCAGTCATAATTGATTCAGGTTGAAAATTATCTTGTACTAATACTTTTTCGAAGAATGAATTGTAATCTTGAGCACTTTTACCAATTAATAATCCATAGACGAGAGGGATAATTGCATTAGTCATCATCGCGTGTAACGTAAATAATTGATAATAATCATCAGGACACACCTACGTCAAAGAAAAATAGAAAAAAAAAAGATATAAACTTTTAATTGATAGCTTACTTTGAATGTTCCATCAGCGAACCAATGTTTATTTTGCTTCAGAATCGATAAATTTGTTTTTGTTGTAAAGATAATTAAATTTTTGTCTTCGTGCAAGATGAAGTCTTCATCGCGATATGTCTTTCTTAATTTTTCTGGTAAACAACCATCGGCATCGACTGCTTCAACAGTACGCTGTCGTCGAATCATTAGCATAAGTGCTTCATTTTTTGGAAGTTCACCAGCAGCACTCAACGGATACGTACGCAAAGCAGAATGAATAATGGAGCTGGTTGATTCATCTGTTGTTACGGCACGAGCTTTAATTTCATTTTTTAATTGAATAGCAGGCACACGATCAGGTTGAGGAGCATGACCGTGGGCTGTTGGTTGTGAGAGAAATACGTCCATAGATAAATTGGTATGACATCGAGCTTAATAGATCAATAATTTTTGTTTTAATTGACCGATAGTAAATGTTAACTTACCTTTACAATCTCGATTCTGACAACGAAAGATCAATTTCGTCGATGTTGCACGTTCCACAGTATAGATGTAACCTTCGTGATGAATCATTGGTTTTCCTTTTACAGAAAGAAGTTTTTCGATTTGAGACATTTTGATTAAAGAGTAGTTCGCAGTGAGAGTTGATATTGAAAAATGAAATATACTTTTTTTTCTGGCTTCATATTGAAGAATATTATTTTATTATTTATCTTTAGCCTGGATTATGTTAAAATTGATTAACCGAGTAACAAATCTAATTATTCATCGTTCACTTTAGACCCGTTGCGATTATATATGAGTGTTCGTTTTGATCCGCTTTCTCAATTAGAGTTATTATTGTTGGAATTATCATTTGTCTATTTTAATTGTACATATTTCATAAAATTTTTCATTTATTTTATTTCAATTGGTTGTACAAAAAAAATTCATTAATTAAGTGAGATACAACAAGTAGAAAGGAAGAGAAAGAGAGTAATTACTCTGCGACGAACAGAACGAAAGAAATTTTTTTTCTGCGACGAACAGAACGAAAGAATATTTTTCTGCGACGAACAGAACGCGACAAAATGTTATGCGACGAAGTGATCGTGCGACGAAATGATTGCGACGAAGTGAACGCGACGAAGTGTCGTGCGACGAAGTGAACGGT
>CAJNOL010003549.1:0-21766 GCA_905250125.1 Rotaria sordida
GCCAGGGTTTTTAAAATTGCTACTAATATTCTCGGATAGTAGTACTTAGTTCCAAAGCCGGAGCTCATAAATCGCTCATAAGCGATAGAAAGCTCGATCACAAGGCAGAGAGGATATCTATAACCTATGAAATCTCGCTATATTGTCTAATACGACCAATATTGATTTTGAGTGTACCAATATGTAGGGTACTTATGGTAGTATATACCTACAAGATTTCAGCTGGAAAAACCCTGCTGTTGATGAATGGCGAAATATACAATATATATGGCCTGCATCAATTATAGTCGTTTTTTACCCGAGGGTGCTTCTATTATGGATTGAATATCTCAACAAAGGAAAGGTTTTAGAAGCTGAAATTTTTAGCGTTTTCATAACTCACTTAGGGCTACATACTGGCAAATTTTCATTGAAATCTGAGACATCGATTGAGCAGGTGTTTTAGTAAATGTATGGTCGCTTTCGTGCATTGGCTCTTAGATAGTTTCTATTGCTCAGAAGGTCTTTCATAAAATAATGAGTTTGATCAATGACTTGTGGATCATTATTGAAAAATACTGAAAAATGACTATTTCACCTTGTAGCTACTAGTATGATCAACTTAAATAATCACTCATCTGAACCCATTTTTGTATGATGAATACATCAAATTGAGATGCATATACAGTAGAGTTTTAAGCGAAATTAATTTATTCTTTTCTAAGAAAAGATTATGATAAAAATCTAAAAATAAATGTACTTGTTTTCTCGATAGTACTCTTACAAAAGTTTGAGTATCTCCAGAGTAGAACAATATTTTTTCGAAATAGTTTGCTTCAAAACTCTTAAAACTGTGCTCTCTACAACATATATGAAATTTGAGCAAAACTTGATAAGTTCGATCAACCAGTTTCTGTGAGAATAGATTGTGGTTACTTTAGAGTGGTTCCAATATACCTAAATTGGCAGTATCCTAACAGCTGAATAACTCGACCTAGGCTAGTCATCAGCGGCTCATATTTTTAATTTGGCCTTTTCTCGTTGAGAGTTATCATTTTACCCGAATATTGTTGAGTAATTCAACTAGCATGACAAACAGTTTCATTGTTAGTGATGACTGGCTTGGATATTTTTCTGTGAAAGAATAAATATCACTCAACCTTCACAATTCAAGCAAAGCTTACAGGTGCCAATTGAGTCTTCGACAAAAAACAGACAGCTAAAAAACAAAAAGAAAAGAAATGTGGAACCCGATGATAGTCTTGAATATTCGAGCAAAGTTCAGGCAACCGAGTGCATGTGAAATCTGTTTTTGTTTCATATTCAAATACAGTGAGATGAACTCTTAATTAGTTTCCACAAATGTAACAAAGGACAAGAAAAGTACGGCTTCAAAACAGTCAGCTTCAAAATTATTTCATCGTCTTCTCTTTTATGATAATTTTAAAAAGACTATTTCTCAAGTTCATAATCTAGCCTATAACTTTCGTTTCAGATTTGATGCTAATTTTGGTTAGAAGAAAACAAGAGAATCTGCGATGAAACAAAGTATATCATTTGTATAAGTCTGGTGTGCAAAAAAATATGCATCGTCTCATCTGACGAAAATAATTAAAACTTATTGGATCAAGAGTCAAGCTAGTACTTCAAATCTTATGTTGCATTTTTTATCTACATCAGAGAAATATAGCTGATCATAAGACCAAATTCGTATTTATCTTCTTTCTCAGCAAGCAATAAATCTCGATTTCATGCAATAAGAGTCTTCGAGCCAGTATCTCCTTCAATCTCAAACTCTTTTTCTCTTGTTTCGTTTTGGAAAAAAAATTGAGTTTTATTAAAAAGTGCATATTTTCCGAGATTTTTCGATACAATCAAATCCAATAGTTCAGAAATATTTGGACAAAATATGATCACTATATGAGTATTTATATATTGTTATTATGTACCAGTCGAATGGTTTGAAAAGGAGAATCGAATGAGCATATGCAGACATTTATCCGTACATACACATGCATATCTCAGGGGCGTAAAGGTGCGGCTGACATCCTCACTTTTTCAGCTCCATCCTAACTCATTTTATCCTTGAATCTCACGGTCATCCAACTTAAGCAGAAAATTTAGTAGATGTCTGAAGGCGTCTCTCAGTCTGAAAGAAGTCGAATGAAGTCAAATAAGTTGAAATCAAATTATATTTTCTGTAAATACCTATCGTTCTAATCTGTCGGGACATTTTTCGAGTAAAATGATATTTTCTCGCGAAGGATATGTGCTTAAGAGCTGAAATTTTTCTCGCAGTTTTACCATATAGTCATCTAAAAAGGGTAAAAAAGTCATGGTCTTAACTCCTATAGTTACCAAGAAATCAAAGAAACAAAATTCAAAATCTGTCAGGATGTTTAACAGAAAAGTGGCATCCTTCCCGCTTATTTTTGGTTTTTAATTTGATCCAGAAGGTCCTTGAAAAAAACATTTTTAAATAAGAAAATAATGCAGTAATAGAAACAAATTTTTTTTTCCTTTTATTTTTCAATTTTCAATTCACATTTTGAAGGGATAGTAGAATTTTCGATCTTGACTGTTATTAACAAGCTGGTAAGAGCAGTCATCATGAGTAGAAATATTCAATAATCTAATCCATAAAACAGTCTATAAAACCAATCCATAATCTAAAATCTTTGATCTAATCCATTTTATAGATTATTTTATGGATTAGATTATTGAATATTTGTACTGATGATGACCGCTCTTACCAGCTTGTTAATAACAGTCAAGGTCGAAAATTCTATTATCTTCTCAAGATTTAAATTGAAAATTGAAAAAAAAAGGAAAAAAAATTTGTTTCTATTACTGCATTATTTTCTTGTTTAATATACACAAAAAACGTTTCTGACTTTTCTCAAGTTACACTGATATAACTTTTTTCTTACAAGATTTCTCGCTCTTTGGTCTATCGAATATTAAAAGTAAATTCGCGTTTGCCTTTAAATTGGCTTTAGTAGATTGAATTAATCTGTCGAGACATAAATCGCCAAAGTGTATGTTTAGATAGTTTTTGCAAGATTTGATCGGTAGATTCAAAGTGAAGTTATTTTCTATTTATATGGTCAGAAAGAGAATAGTCTTAGCTACAAAGTGGTTGTCAGAAATTATTTTTATTTAGGATTGATCAGAAAAACGCCAAGAATCTAAATTTGATGAGCTTCAGTAAGGATCAGAACCGGCAAAAAACTAAAAAAATATTTTCAAGTTAAGTATGAAAACAGTTTTTCTGTATGGGCACTATATCTGAATAGTACATTAGACAGAAAGCAGCACGCAAAGAATTTATATTTACACTGTCTCAAGCAAAATTGAATGAAATAAAATGAATTTTTCTGTTGCTGTGTGTCCTTGTGTTTGAAATTCTCTAGTCTGCATATCTTCTGTCATAAGTACAACTATTTGTTTCAATGAGTGAAACATAAATCGACTAGATTCTAAGTATAAACAGAAGATGATGGACCGGAGAAGTAGACGTCACTATGAAAGCGGCTACCCATGAGTGGCGCCCCGGAGAGGTGCCGACGAAGGAGTAGTTGCTGGTCTGTACGATTAATCGGAGGTGAGCTTCGTAGTGTCGTAGTTCATAGAAAAATTGCCTATCTTTGTGCTTCAATCAATTGGTATCATATGCAAAAGCGACAAAAACTAGCAAGTTTTTCTCTAAATCAGTTTTGAGCAAAAATTTTTCTGCAGAAGTGAAACATCTTGAACACGCATTTGACGAAATGCATGTGTTAGCGCATTTGTATTAACATATCTTCTATGCGGATAAAAAAATGTGGATGTTTCGTGATCTAAATTGAAAAGATAGTCGCTTTGAAAACCAGTCTAAAAATAACTGAGACGCTCATATAACATTAAAGGCTTGTTTCGCAAACGGCAACGATAGAAATCGAACGTCAAATAATATTACTGAACAAATTGTACATAAATGTTGTGAATTAGAGTGCAAAGCGATTTATATGTATTTGTGGAATATCATTAAACGTTGGTTATAAAAGAGAAGAAGCAATTAAATACTACGGTAACACTTAGTTAACTTGGACATTTGTTACTTTACTCAAAGGCATTCTTTAAATAGATCTAGTTTCAAATTTCTCATTGAGAAGTTTTTTTTATAGTAATAGAATAGTCTTTCGTAAAGTATCCCATGAGAGTTGATTGAATTGCAATCTGAATTGGACGATTAATTGGTATAGGAGATGTAAACATGGTAGCGACTAGTCGTGAGTGGCACCTCAGAGGGCTGCAGACGATCGACTAGTCGCTGGCCTGTATAATTTATTTAAGGCACACATTTTTTTACAATATCCAATCCTTGTTCATTTAACTATTTCTACTTTCCTGCTTTTGTAATTAATAGTGAAAGCATTAAGAGTGTGATATGCAGAAATTTCGATATGACGCGGAACATTTAGAAATATCTTGAAATTGAAGTTATAGCCGATAGTTAACGACGGAAACTTCTCGTTAGCATTCTTATCAAGAATTATTTTGCTATAAATCAAATAGTTTTCTGCGAGATATGTGTCAACGTCTCTTATTTACAGGTAAATCATTTGTTTGTAGATGTATCGAAACCAATCTATGAGCAGGAAGCTAACGACTAGCAGGTAGCAATCTATTGCTCGTGAGATATTTCACAGATATGAGTGTAAAATTAATCAATCGAAGGGCAGCAGTCCTACATTTTCCTGATCTTTTGAGCATGCATGATGAACAATGAATGTTACAGTTTCAATAATAAATATTATTTTGAAAAAATAAAGAATTAGTTAGAGTCAAATGTTATTGTAGCATCAGTAGCATCGCATACATCGGCGAATTATTTGACAATAATTCCCAAGATGAATAGAAAGAGTTCAGTCGAGGGTCAAGCGAGTCGTAACGACGAGCGTTATCTTGTTTACATAGTATGATCACATAATTAGTCGAGTTCATCCTCGTAAGTGAACACGCGATTTCTGAACGACTTCTATCTGCAACGTTTCCTATATCTCTTCTATCACCTATATATCCTAGGGTGGCACTACATTAAGTTTTCTGAAATACCCCTGAATAAAAACATCTAGTCAAGACAAGTAATCAATAGAAAGCGAATCTTCAGGAAAATGGTTCCCTAGGAATGTTTCGAAGCAGACCATTCAAATCTGAGGTCCATGTGCCAAGAATCTTCTTTGACGTGCTATGAGTCAATATGAATCGGTTTTCGAAAAGAAAGGCCGACCAAAAGCATTCAGGTAGGGAAAATTTGAATCTACTGTCGGTGCTGCTTGAATTTATATTCTCAATCCTGAAATTATGACTTTTCAGAATGTGAAATTCTGGTTCCATCATTTCTGCCCTGCTTGCTAGAAACCAACCAAGCGTAACTGAGCTCTGGCAGGGGAAATCACATCATATTCTCACAGATCGACTTTATACCTAGAGCACACTCGCTACATCCAATCAGATCCATTCTCGAATTTCGCTCGATTAGAGTTATTGTCGACCTTTCTTTAACCAATCATATTTTTTCTTATGGTGTTCATTAAAATGAATATTCCTTCTTGGCTTTTCTTCGATAAATCTGGTTTTCTCCTTCCGTTCCCTTTTTTCACAAGGAAGAGTCATTATCATCAACTTGTGTGTATGTTTGTTTGTCTTTCCAAATACTCTAGAAGCAGTACGCTCAACTAGTCCAAAATAACCACATGGGAAAGCAGACCACGGGTACAAACTGATAAGACTCCAAAATCTATGTTTTGTGGAATGAAACTTAACTACAGGTGATTGCCTGTAAAAAGTCAGCGTAGAAATTGTTTTATATATCAAGGCTTACTATCTCTGTAGAATCGTTGGAAAAAGAAAATGGAAAAATTGTTGTAATTCTCAGTTATCATGTGTTTTTCAGGCAGAATCTTGAGGGTTATAAATTTCATATTGAGATTAAGTTACCTGTTTACAAGAAAATGGTAATAGGAGACACAGAAACGACGAGTCTGGCGTAGCGCATTATAGGGGTACCGACTACTAATCACGTATTGGTATATTTGTTTCAGATGAAATACGTTTTTCCAGGAAGATTCACACTGTATTTCATTCTCGCATTGAGATTATTCGAACGAAACTGCCCAGTATGTGTATCATTCGTGTGTTTGTTAAGTCAATCAGAGACAAATAAATATCTTCAATGGGCAAGAGAAATGAAGAAAATTTTGAGAGTCGGATGTATCATTACGGCTTCTTTTGGAAACGATGTTGCGAAAAGTCAAACAGAAATGAGAACTTTTACTGAGACTGTAAACTAAAAAGTATATCATAGAGAATGAAGAAAGATGATCTAGAAATGTTTCTACGATTCATCAGCAATATTTCGCTATCTAAAGAATATAGTATTCGATAAGAATACAAATTCAAGCGTTTATTTTTTTTTTAATTAAAAAATCAACAACGAATTCATATTGACTTTTATAAAGAATCTAACTCGATTTCTCTATCTGAGCACTTTTCTAGAAAATACAAAAATCTACTAGGACTTTATATTGTAAAAATAAAATTGTAGTTATTCTCTACAGCTAATTGTACTATAACCTGAAACCGATTATAGGTCAAAAATAAGTAATATAATAAAAAGAAAAAACAAAAATTTCTAGTTAAGCAATATTTTTTCAAAACTCGACAAAAACAAATAGATGTTGAACAAAATTTTTCATCAAAAGATTATCAGAACAAAAAGAAATGTGGATGAAGATATGACCAATACTATAGCTGCCACAAAGTGCATCCATGGAATTCAATTAACGGAGGAGTAAACTCTAACGAAAGACGACAACTATTTAAAAAGACATTTCGATAAAAACAGAATGTCTCAAAATGCAATACTTGATTTTAAATTTAGGAAACTTTCATGAGAGACAGCATAGTTTAGCAAAAATGAAGAAAAACTAACAATATTCGGTTTATTTATGGAAGTATTAATCCAAATAATCTTCTTCTTTCAGAAAAGGGTGAGCGAATCGTTAGATGAGCGTTACTTGTTGTTATTTAATAACAATAACAAAAAAAGTTATTTTTATAAAATAACAATAACAAGAATAGTTATTGTTATTGTTATTAATAACAAAAGATAACAATAACTTCTCACCCCTATTTGAGATGTTAACAGCATTTTTATTATGAATGTATAAATGGCATATACTCGTTTATAAAACAGAAAGACATGTTGCTAAACCTTCTTATTTATAACACAAGCAGTTTCATATTGTAGTCATCACAGGATTATATCAGACGATTTTTTAATCATAGTTAAACTAAAAATCCACTTGACACTACATCGGTTTCGATGATCTTTATCATTTTTAGTAAGCAAATTCTATAGTTGTATGATAAAAAGGAAACTTTCTAAATTCTCGAAATTCGTCCCATATTAAATAGGTATGACAAGAACAAACACAACTAAAATTTCGAATATTTATTAAAAAATTCTATATTACATTGTAAGAAAAGCAATGCATATTATTATTCAATAATATTTAATTGTATATAGTCAAACAAAACATTGCGATAACCATAATCTGATATAATTCGAAATCCAAAATAAATATTCGATACTTCGAATACTTTTATATAACCCATCGTTTGATTAAACCAATATTGATTACCATGTAATAAATAGTTTGATTCAAACCAATCAAAATTCAGTTTTTTCCCATCACATTCACAATCAAGACCATAATCGGCTAATGCATAAAAATAACATTCCACACTTTTTTCTAATTTATGATTTTTATTACAACGTTCATTATAATATGTTAAATATTCATTGTTCTTATCCAGCTTAATACGACATATTATTTCATAGATTCCAGGTAATATTGATTTAAATTTACCTTTTATACCGCCTAGATAGAATGTTCGAACTGAATATAAGCGGACACATCGACCTGTTAAACAATTTAAATCATATTCATGTTTCCAATATTGCATATTAAAACAGCCTCTATGATTTGGTGTACACCTTTGATATATTGCAAATAAATCAACACCTAATAAACGTTTTGATTGAATTAAATAAAAATAAATTAATTTATAGATTGATATTTCTAGAATATTTTCTTTATTTAAATATTTATTTGTGTTGAAATAATATTCAAATAATTCTTCGATTGTTAAAGACATTTTTAATTGATTTGTACGTGGACGTTCTTTTTGTTTAACTATACTTTTATAAGCTATATAACCGTCACTATTATCTTTACCATTTAATACATTCAATAACCATATATTACACACGTGAAAACCATCATATCTTCTAAAAGACTTCTCAAATTTTTGTTTATCTTCTTCTGTACGATATAAATCATAATCAGAATTTTTCTTGTTTTGAAATATTTCATTAACATAACGATGATACAATTTAGATCCAAAATGATTTTGAATTAATATCATCCAAAAATAATTATCTTTTTCAATTAATATATAGAATAGTTTGCATGTTTTTGATAAGTTTATTATGTCAATCAAAGATAAATATTTACATAATTTATAAAAAACATTATGTGGAAGATTATCTATAGACATTTTTATCTGAAAGAAAATAAAAACATATAATAATGAATCTTGATAGATTATCTATAATATAGGAAAAAAAATGAAAACTAAAAATAATTCTAAAATAATATGATCGACTATATTGAAAACAAACAAGAGGAAAGAATGAAAGTTTTTGTCGTTTGGTATTAATGAACTACTTTAACCTTCTAATCTATCAATATTCAAATCTATAATATATCTCTGACAATGGAGGTATGTGTGTTGATAAATGAAAAGATGGCACATATTCGGGTCAAATGAAAACTCTCACCGCCAAACTAACAAGGTTAAAATATTAGCGGCTGTTGGCTTGCCTAGAGGGAGATATTTAGATTCTAAATTTTGGTACAAAAATCAATCAGGAAGGGTTTTCTCCACTATTATAAGGACAAAACATAGTATTGTTTGGGCCATATGAAAGGGGGACCCTACAACCCAGGCAGACAACAAAACGGCAAAAACGGCGTTTAAACGTCTCAACATCTCAACTGTTTAAACAGTGTCATTAGTCGCCAAAAACGCGTTAAAACGGTTTATGAAAAATTATCTTTTAACACGTTTTACATGTTTAAACGCTTGGAGTCATTGAAATTGTAACTGTTTTAACGCGTTTTTGGCGACTAATGACATTGTTTAAACAGTTGAAATAATTTCCGTTGTCACGCCTCTTAATGATCAACAAATGTTTCATCTAAACAATGAAACATCAACAATTTATAATTAAAGTCTCTTCTCATTGATAAACTGATCGATTATATTCAAATTATCATTAGATTAATGTTGAATTGACATATGTTTATCGTTTATACTTTGAAAACAGTACAGAGAATTTCTCTTTCATCAGTGAGTTTCTTTTTGTGTTAAGAGTAAGTTTACATTTTACTATTTACTTGTTGGTATTTTTTTCTTTTTGTTTTTTTCAATAGTGGAAAGAAAGATAAAATACGTAGGTTTAATCGAACAGCATTAACGTCTTGTCATTCCATTCCACTATTAGAAAAAACAAAAAGAAAAAATACCAATAAGTAAATAGTAAAATGTAAGCTTACTCTTAACATAAAAAGAAACGAACTGATGAGAGAAAAATTCTCTGCACTGTTTTCAAAGTATAAACTATAAACATATGTCAATTTAACATTAATCTAATCATAATTTGAATATAATCGGTCAGTTTATCAACGAGAAGAAAACTGAATTATTTCCATTCATGTTTTAAGTGGCGGATAAGAGAGACTGACGAATAGACTTAAAATACTACGACTAACACAGGAATTAATGAAAAGGCAAAGCACGGACTATCTAACCAGCTTCTAATATAAGGAAAACTACAATCGGAACTACTATGGTAGACAGATGTTCTTTTAAAGTATCATTAATAAATTTAACTTCATTTCGATCAAATTCTAAAGTATCAAAGTTTGGAGATATGATATAACTAGAAATGTCATCAATGCACTACGAAATCTCATAATTATAGTGTGTATTAAGTCGGTCACGAAATTGATTAAGCCACACCTATGCATCAGAATGTTATCTGTTTTTTCCTGTAGTGACGATATTTCTTTTAAAGCTCATTCATATTTCGATGACTTAAGATTCTCTTTTCATCGAGTAGAAAACTCAACTGTTTCAAACGTCTCATATGTCACACGTACTCGTGATGAACATTCTATATAAAACATTTCAAGTGAGGAATATTTAATGGACTTTGCTATGTTTATCGTCTGCGAGTGACTCTTCTAATTGTATTATCATCGGTATCGTACATATTATGTCTAAGTCAACACTAACCTAGTGAATATTGAAGTATTTTCCACAGAAACTCACTATTAATAGCAATGTAGTAAGTGCCCTATTCTTTCTCTCATTCTGAGTGATTTCCGCAGAAAAGAACTTATCTAATTCGAACATATTCAGTCTTACACAAAAGAAGCATGTGCCATTACACATAGTGAATTTAACATTGATTTTAAGTATACGTTAGAAATAAAATGGTCTACTCAGTTAGTCAAGTACTCTGTGAACGAAACAGAACACAAATGAATTCCAAATGAAAAGAACAGGCGAATAATCGGACGAGAGGGTGATAAAAGAATGACCTCTTTTTTCCTTTCTCTGTGAACTGGACGGAAAGAAAAGACAGAATGGAAAAAATTTCTTGAAAATGCGGATTGATGATAACTCTGTTTCTATGTGACGATGATAACTAGATGAAATATAAAATAATCAAGTTTTGAAACTTTTACTGAAACAGCTAAACTCTATATCATTTTTTAATTAAAACCTATATGAGAACAGGATAACTTGTTTATCTTGGTTGAACATGATTGTTGCTCATACGTACTTGCACTTTTAAAAGAGAAATAGAGAAGATTATGATTATCATATAATGTAAAAAGGAAGAAATCGTTTATGTTGTTGGTATGATATATTAATATGTAGTAACATTAATCATGATTTCCCCCTTCCATTTAGTTTTTGCACGTTAACAATATTTGTCTGCACTTATTATAATTCACAAAATACAATTGAGCTAGAATTAATCTTCTTAAATGTGCAGTAAAATAAACCAATATTGGTTAAGATGATGTTATAATATTCATTGAACAAATCAATATAGCGTTAATTGTCTACACGCTGATTGTTAAAGATATTCAGTATGAGATGTGCTGCACGCCTATTTCTGTTAAGCAAATCAGTTTATGGCAGTTACTCTACTAGAAATCAAAGACAAGCTTTGTTACATTCTCATCAGATATTAACACTGAACAATATTTGTCTTAACAATTTTCAATTAAGAGTGAAATATTGCTGCGTAGATATACTGATAATACATCAATAAAGAATATGTAAACTCACTAGGCGGAGTATTTTCAGTGAGATCGTTATACTGCTATCGATTTTGACTTCGACTTAATGGCAATAAGAAAATTTTCTTGGTTTAAAATTCCTACTCACTAATAATAAATATCGGACCTGATCTTTTGCTGTTTATTAGTAAAAGATACATGTTCTAACCATCAGTTACCTGTTACTAATAAATAACGAGCCGTAAAAGTTACTACTTACTAGAAAGTAACTAGACTGATTACTGATTATGTTGTGTTACGTGATTTAGACACATTTAACCAGGTATAACTGTCACAGAATAGTTAAATTAAAAGTTTACTGCTCATTAGTAACAGATTAGTAGCGCAGACTATCACCTACTAACCACTGGTTAGTGGCGATGCACATTATTTACTAACAGCATAATAATAAAATTTTTGTAGTTTTGATTTTTTTTGTTAATCGAAGCAAAACGGAAAAATACTGTTAAAACGGTTTTTTTTTCGAAAAAAACGCGAAACTGGGACGTTTTTAACGATTTTGTCAAATTTAGTTGAAAATAAACTGAAAAAACGATTTAAAAGTGAAAAATTCAGTAGTAAACGCGTTTAAACGAGTTAAAACGGTGTAAACGCTTTTTTAACGCGTTTAAACGCCTTTCTGGCCGTTTATTGTCTGCCTGGGAAATCCCGTAATCGCCCCGAACAACACTATGTTTTGTCCTTATAATAGTGAAGAAAATCCTTCCTGATTGATTTTTGTACCAAAATTTAGAATCTAAATATCTCCCTCTAGGCAAGCCAACAGCCGCTAATATTTTAACCTTGTTAGTTTGGCGGTGAGAGTTTTCATTTGACCCGAATATGTGCCATCTTTTCATTTATAAACACACATACCTCCATTGTTAGATTAATTTTCATTTTTATGCCATTTTTCATCACTATGCTCTGCTCTTTCTTTGGATAACTTGGATAATTAACTTTAAAATTCTCCTCTTGAAACTTTCCACAATAATAATTCTCAATGAGAATGGTCTATTATGAAACATTTTATATTTCCAACGTTCCTTCTATTCTTATATAAGAGTTTAAGAAAAAAGATTACTTTTCAAGATAATTACCCTTTTCATGTATTTGGATAGGAACAACCAAGAAAAATATTTGAGATCTTTAGAATAGACTAGTCTCATTAAGACTTAATACTGTGCAAAGTGATATTGAGAAAGATCCGAGGCATGAAATGTCTCAATAGAAATCATCTAGGTGCGCGAACTTTTTTTAGAGTGATGAGAATTGATTAGGACCTACATTATGCATCGAGTCTTGACTCGATCGTCAATATACATCTGTGTGAAGTTTTTCTCATAATCAATGCATAAAATGGTTCTACTCTATCATATTCCCAATCTGTTGAATTTCAATTTCAGTTAGACATGTCTCTCGAAGGCGAAAAAAATCGAATTCTCGAGTTTGATATTCTAGGGAACTTTCGTTAAATCTCTTAATTGGTATTACATCCTAATGATTGGCATTACAATAAACGAAACAAATAGAAACCAATATTAACACAATCGAATTATTAACAATGGATATACCCAACAACAACATTTTCTTTAACGTTTTATCTATTAATCAATTCTATATTATCAATTTTGTTTAATAGGTTTATCAAATCTATGCCAACGTCTAATTAGAATAATACATTCACAAAATTCATATAAGTTTCATTTAAGTTTCCGTTCAACGTTATATCTCAAACAAATATTGCTCATCTTAATTGGTTGAATATAATAACAACTGATTCTTGCGATGATCAAGTAAGGTGACAATAATGCTAAAATTCGAGTGAATTTTTTTCTCGCTGACCTTATCTCTAGTTGGATTGAGTTTTCACCAGGTGAACACGAATATATTCTTTTTATTTTTATTCGATCACCGTTTGACGGAAAATAACCCTACCAAAAGTCGAATGACTGATAATCAACCATTGGTTACTATCAACTCGTGCTTTTTTCTTTTCTAGAGAAATGATCAAATTTCGATAATGTCATTTTTTTAAATAAAGTTTTTAAAAAATCTTCTCCAATAGACGATACCTCCAACATGCCTCATAGCACCTACCTATAGCTATTCTTCTAAACCTATCTAATTTTTTTTTCTAACAATATAGGAGTTTTTTCCCATTCGATGGTAACATTAGGCAAAAAGATAAAAAAAATGTGCTCGTATTTATCATTTATTATTACCATGGTGAAGTTAAAAATCGAAATAGATAGGATATGAAGAATAAGTGTGAAAAACTCCATCGAATCATATATGTTTTAGAAATCCTTTTTGTCCTGTGAAAAAGTGACCATCTGGGGGAGTAGGGAGAATATTTCATAAACATAGATCTCAGGGAAACCTAGCTCTTTTTTCATTGGACATAGTTTTTACTAAAACATATATCATCCGACAGAGTTTTTCATCCTTATTCTGACATATCCTATCTATTTTCATTTTTAACTAGATCATGATAATAAACAATTCCTAAGTACAAACGCTTTTTTTTATTCGTTTTGCCTAATGTTACCATCGACATGGGGAAAAAAAATTCAAAAAACAGAAACTAAACAAAACAATTAAGGTACTTTTCTAGATTAGGAGCTGGTTATTTTAATGAGATAAGACACTTCCTTCTATCTCTTATTAGGATAACACTAGATAGGTTTAGGATAAGACTGACAACTACGTCCTATGAGACATGTGGACGAAGCTATCGAGATTGAAGAAGATTTTTTTAAAACTTTATTAAAATAAATGCGGAAACTTCGGATTTAAATCCGAGAGTTATGTGTACTGAAGAAAAGTGAATTAGACAGATGAGTCATCCAACGAATGTGTGGATATCAAAATTATATTGGGAAACCTTTCCTATAAACTGTTTATTTCTGATAGCTATTGGCCCATCAATAGGGCTTGGAGGCGAATAGAGCTTCAATTTGAACTTTTCATCTTGATTAACCCTAAGAAAGCCGTTTTTTTCTATAACTTGATTTCTATTGGTCACTGCTCAACCAATAATATTTCGAGGCAAGTGGAGTACGGATTCAAGTTCTCCGCCCCAGAAAACCTCAAAGTATCAACTCTATGATCGGAAGATAGAGCTCGAATTGTGAGTCAATTAGATCGTGGACAAAAACGAAACCCATTTCCCTTTAATTATCTTTGTAATAGGTGAGTTAGCCTTCTTGTTACTTTATGTTTTATATACCATTTTGTAGCTCGTGAAATTCTCTATCGAAAGGTATATAATAGTTGGGGTTTTATTTGACTATGATAGGAAAAGTTGTTTACGAAAGCCAAGATGGGTCGATCTTCGCATAGGAAGCTATAGGGAAAAATGACTATTTTTGCAATAACTCAGGAAGAGCTCGTCAAATCAGGCTCATCTTCTTCTCTCGACTGAGACATTGATGAGACTGAACTGTGTAGAAAATTTCATCACGATCTGACTCTCCTTTCGAAAGTTATCGTGTATACGGACGGCCGGACACACTGACCGATTCTAGTAGTGTACTCGCTTTTTGAGTACACAAAAATGACATAATCGAAATTTGATAATGTCTCTAAAAAAAGAAAGCGCGAGTTGATAGTTCTAACTTCTACATTTTCAATCATTCGAGTTTTCTATGGTCATTTTCAGTAAAACGGTGGTCGATTAGAAATAAAAACAATCTATTGATGACCAGCTCGCCAACCTCTATACAACTAGAGATAAGTGACGGAAGAAATAAATCCACTCGAATTTTCCATTATTGACACCTTTAAAATATAATTTTTTTTTTTTTTTTTTTTTATTAGACTTTTTCACATCCCGATGAGAGAATTAGCTCGAATACTTTATCATAATGATGATCAACTAATCGGATGATTTCATCCATTTAGAGAAAAACACGAGATCAAATAAGACATTAGATTTAATAGATTTTAATAGATTTATTTATTTTTTGTTGAAAATGATAATCAAGGTTGTGGTGATTATGATTACTATCGAAGATAACACTTCTACACCATACACCACTTTATAGAAGAAATTATTTAAATAATAATTATGAAAAACGAAAATAATTCTAAACGATAGAAATTCAATAAAAGAACAATCATTTATAATATAATATTATTCTTTAGATAAGACTAACAACTAGAACACACAAATTTATTATCAATCATTCATTTTTCATTTAAAAGAAAACACTTATTTATATTCTTTTGTTAAAGAACTAACAAATAATATTATTTATATATTAACTCTTCTATAATTATTATAAAAATCTAATCAAATAAATAATTCTAAAACGAAACAAAATCACCTCAAATAAATCAATCTATGAATATCGATCACCATCATCATATTCATCTAACATCAGTTTAGAAATCAATCGATATTCAACAATTAATAATTATTCAATTTATTATTTTATTTATCAATATTAACACTGATATTGATTATGAATTTGATACGAATGAGATTGATCTTGTAAAATATAATTGAAATAAGAAAAATCTTTATCATCATAGAGTATCAACATCAGCAATTATTTCTTATGTTAAAAAAAAAAAGAAAATTTATTTAGAAAATGATTTATTCCGATCCGATTGATCAACGATCGATCACCGTCCAATCAATTTAATCAACTCGAATAACAAGAGTAGAGAATAACATATTATTATCAATCAGATTCGGATTATATAGATAATAATCAACGGTCCTTTTCTTTAACGTTCCTCTTTATCATTCGTTTATTGTCAACAAGATTGTTTAGTTGATATTAGTGATTGAAAGAGTTATTTATTTATTTATTTGAAATTTTTACAAACAATATATGAATATATATAATAATCGATGATTGAAAACAAATTATTGGAAAAAATCTTCACTAATTTCTTGCATATTAACCTTAGAATTATATTTGTCTATTATTTATCAATATAACTTAAAACATTTTTTCTAATCTCGAACTATTGAGAAGTATTGAGCTGACCGATGAGAAGCATGAAAATTATCTTCGGATATGGAGAATATTTATATGTTTTGACTGCTAGACTCTTATTTACTATATAGAGAATATTAGAGAATTTTTTTTCGATAGAATTAAAGATAAAATTCTTCTTGACAAACTTCTATAAGATTGTCGAGTGTCTGAATTAACATTGGAAATCTGTATTTCGATAAAAATTGAGCTAAAATAATAATTAATATAGAATTGTTATTGATAAATGGTTGCTCTTTCATTTGATTGACTCTTATTCTAATAGAATATTTTCAAATATTCTCATATTCGTTTAAAACTTTAATATCCTATAAAATCTATTTGAATATCTATTATTTTCTATTATAAATATGGCTACTAGTTTTCATCAGATAGGAGTTTATCTCCAATTTCTCAACGATTATTTCAATCGATTGAGGTCAGTTCTTTATTCTAGAAGTATTTTCATCTATCATAAACAATAGATGAAATTATCGTTAAAGAATATTTTATAAATTGAGTATCATTTTAATTAAAATGGCTACTTTTTCGATATTAAAATCATTGGTAAAATATATTTTCGAATGTTTAAATATAATCTTAAATTAATCAATTTGATATATGTTATCACGTTTGAATAGAACGTGAGAATATCGAAATAGATCGTTTTAGTAGAATAATCCTATTTTATAGAGATTCGATAGAATATTAAATAAAAATCTTATAGATGATTTTTTCTTTTATAAACAATTATCGAAAATAGTTCGAAAATTGAATAAAACTAACAAAATTTAAACGAAAAAATAAACGATCAAGACCAATATTAACATTCTGATTCCGATACGAATATCAAGAAAAAAAAGTTAGAAAAAAAGCAAAACTTGAAATGTCCAACAATTCGTTTAAAATAAATCGTTCGTTATTATATTGAATTTGATTGAATATAATTTGCTCGTATACTTTTCTATCAAACAATTCATTTCGAAGAATTTAATAAACAAATAGGAAAAGATCTTTATCTTTAAATAGAATCTAAACAATTAATCGATTCTCTAGATTATCAATCCTTTACATTTACATGAAATTCAACAACACAGACGATTTTACCTTCTGGAATCCGAGATAAACGATCGGAGAAATTATCGTTTTCGTCTTTTATTATCTCATTAATCAATCTATTCTTTAGATAAATAAAAGCAAGATTCTTTCATATTTAAACTATACATACAATATCAACAAGAATAACAAGAAAAACACGGAGAAAAATTAAGAAGAATTTCAACATAAACAGCTATTTATTCTTTCAATCTCACCAGTTATCCTTTTTTCTTTTGTTCAATTGAATAAAATTTTGTTCAGAATTCTTTCCATTTTTCCAAAGATTAATATTCAAGATGTTTTACGTCAGTTGATTGATTCTTGTCATGAATATATTGATCAACCTCTTTTTATTTATTTTAATTATCAACGAAGACATTATCCTATTATATTTGATAATACTTTTTTTAAACAATACTCTCTTAGATTTACCATCTATTATAGACACACATATTTAACATTTTATCGAATTATTTTATATAACTAACATAAATATTTTTAGTTTTTTTGTAAATTAGTATAAAATGTTTAGATTATTCTTTCTCAATTACCAGATGATCTTAGTTCAACTGATTATGATCATGATCAAACAATGAAATAACCAAATAGATATTCAAGAACAATATATGATGATGGATATGAGAAAAAAAAACAACGAAAGAAATAATATTTCAATGAGAACATCCATCTAGATTTTTATTTAAATCAATAAACACTAGCTTTTTTTTCTTATTTATTTAATAATTTTAGTAAGACCACCATTAACAAAATCTACGAAAACGACCTTTTTCTTAAGTAGATCGAGAAAAAACTCAAGATCGAGATGAAATCGAACAAGAACTAAGAACTTTATTTCGGTAACCAAGCTTCATTTCAGTTTTTACTTAATAAAAAAAAAAATAATTGAATCTTTTTTTAAAAGCTGATTATAAAGGAATTGATCTTGAATGGGAACGTTATTTATGATGATTATCAACAAATTGAAATAAATTCACTTGGTATGAAGAGAATAAAAAAATTTTTTTTTTTTATTTTTAAGAAGATAATCATCTATTTGGTCGTGCTCTTTATCAATCAGATGAAGAAGAAACATCACAGAAACGGTTTATCATACGATTAAATCATTTCAAATCAAACTCGGATAACACAGACGATATTTATCTAACAATAAGAATATCGATCAGAATAAATCACACCATCCTTTTAGTCATTCAACATTACATTATAAACGACATTTTCACTCATATTTAACAGCTTAACCTAAACGATGAACGTTTTATATGAAAATACATGACTAACAGATTTTTTGGTGACATTAACATTTTTTTAAATTATAGAAAATCATCTTTTTTTCCAAAGATAATCTCATCTGATATCGATTATAATTTTGGTTGAATATGATCATAACCTTTTTCACAAGAAAATTCATCAATTACATCTTCATATCTTTCATTTTTTAATTTCACTTCACATTGAAATTAAAGATCAACAATTTATTTTTCTTCTAGGAAATAAAAACATTTGAAATTCTATAGGATATCAATGTTCTATAAACGAATATTGATTATATATATAAGAATGTTAATCTCACAATTGAACGATCGATAGGTGTCACATTTTGAGGAGAATCAGGAAGAATTATAAATAATTCAATCATAGAGATTTATCTTAACGATTTCGATATTTATATAGAATATATCCTCGATCCTTCCTATACTGTATTATACTGCTACTACCACTAGCTTTCCTATGTTATTCGAACAAGAAAAATATCCGAACGTTATATCCGCGTATAGAGTCTATACTGATCTCTATAAGAGAAACCTTAACGATGGTATCAAACGGTCAAAAAGGATTCATTCTAATCATCGTTTAGAGTAAGATAATGATCATTTTATTCACTTTTCGACTCATCTCTTAGGTATATAATGAATAATCAAAAAGCATACGAAATTCATCTCGAAAAACGTTCGATTTTAATTTAATGTTGACACGCTATAGAGGATGCCCGGTGGATCTCTCGCACATATAGCAATGGTGTGAGTGCCAAAGAAAGAAGTTAGACTATTAAAATCTCCATGCCTAATTGAAGATTTCTGCACGAGATTGAACATTGTTGAAGTTTTTATCAGAAATTCAAATAAAAATAAGATTAAAGATTAGTAGATGCGTTGGAATTGATCGAAGAGTTGTTGCTCTCTCTCTCTTCGCCAAATTGATCTCGAAAAACGTTCGATTTTAATTATATCTTGACACATTTTTAAAAAACTCTCTACTATTCGTTATCTATAGATATGATACATACGTATTATAATGAAAACTTTAAAAATATATCCTTTTTACTAACCATCATCTATCGAATCAACTATGCTTGTTTTTTATGAATAAAATTTTAGAAAAAATAATTTACTTTTTAAAATGAAATAAGTAGATAGGATTAAATTAATCGAAATTATAATATATTTTCAAAGATTTTATTAAGAATAATAATTGACTATAAACATGTCTTATATTCTACTATTTCAACTATTTCAATTAATATAATAAAGGGTGTTTCATAATCATAATTATCAACGATTGATCATATCCAGGTACATCAACTAAACCTAATTCATGTTTAACTCAATTAAAAACATGTTATAATCATCAACGGATTATCATTATTTAGTTATGGATTTATTTTATCTATATAATGATAATAATCAACAAATTATAGAGATAAACACAAGAGAATTTCTTTTTTTTATTCATATTACGAAAATCTCGATCAATATTATTTTATTCTAAATTAACTATAAACACTCGAATGATATTCAATTAACAATTTTGAAATAAAATTCGTTCTAATTAATTAATTGTTAATCGAAATATTGTTGAATATAATTATTTAAATCTCGATTATGTATTATTATAGAATATATATAAGATTAACTAAATAAGGATCACCGTTGTTCAACTCTATTAATTATTGATCATCATTTCATAATTATATCTATAATAATCAATATATTATATTCGTTTTCTTCTCGATTTCTATATTGATCAACTCAATTTTTCTTCATATTCATTTATTAATCCTTTACCCCTCATTGCCAATTGGAATTGCCATTTTTAGAAACATCGTAAAAAATTTAGCACCTGAAGTATTAAGAATATTCTTGCGTATTTTCTGTAGGAAATTCCCTAAGCTACCGATTGGCAAAAAAAAGAATCTTTAATCATAGTTCTGTTTCCAAGACGTAAAACTTATAAAAGAGAAGAATAAATGGTTATTTAAAAAAGGATCCTTTGTTCTTCTTTTGTTGTTTTTATTTATGAGCAATGTATATCTTGTTGATACTTTATGTCATAAATCTTGCCGAAAGTTGCTGCTGTTGAACGAAATCTTTTTCAAATTCCTAAAAAACGTTTAGTCGAACATGAGGTTGGACTACAGTCGATGGCAATTCCAGTTGCCAATGGGGGGTAAGGACATAAAAACAATTTTAGAAATTCTCGTCTAAAAGCGATAACTTTTTGCGTGGACACACAAAATAGGTAAACAGATCGCCATTATTTATAAAAATGAGCATCGTTTGTTGTTATATAAATCTTTGGAGCAGATGTAGATGGGTGTAAGTGTCAAAATTGGACAAGAATATACTCAAACCACACTCAGATCAATACCAATACTCACACCGTAATTCTTTCAGATCGTATCATATTTGAAGTGAAGAACAGCGTATCAATAATTATGCTCTTTACTTATCGGTTTCGTTATTTCGAGAAAATCAGAGATCATCTGCATAAAAACTTGCTTCAAACGCTCATGTGTCGTAGGAAAAAGAAGAATATTTTTATGTGTTAGTCTTTTTCTTGTTTGTACTGTTATAATACAACAATATATGCTACTTTTTGAAAAACCAATAAACTATTTTCAAAAAACTAAAAGAGTGGTTTTCATGTCCTCACCCCCAATGGCAACTGGAGTTGCCAAATCACCCTGCGTACATGTAAAGAATCCTGGCCAATCTGATGATACTATTGAACTACTAAAGGTAACAGTACTCCATTTTACTAACTGTTTTGTTAGTGTCTCTTCTGTAACCGTTGTGGGGGGGGGGGGGGGGGGGGGGGGGGTATATGGGTAAAGGGTTAATATTTGTTTAGAATTATTATGATTTAATTGATTTATTTAATAAATGATGGTTGATAAAGTTCAAGTTATTTTGTTAAAAATCGAATTGAATA